>VXAC01000960.1:1527191-1545120 GCA_013399225.1 Rhipidura dahli
AGTCGGACCCTTCCCCGCACGCTGCTACCTGCGGGGCACGGGGCGGCCGAGGCTGCACGCCCTGTCCCTACCCACAGGCGGGCTGTGTGCGGGTGGCTGGACGCCTGGGTCGCTGCTAACCAGTCTTTACACCCTGGTTAAGTCTCTTATTTCTTCTTTCAAAAATCAATTTTTAAAAAGGATGGGGAGGTAAGAACGGAGGGAAATCACCTTTTGAAACTCGGTGTTTCTTACAGAGAAACACTGCGGTGGGCGCTTGTCCCAAGGTGAAACCCATACAGGCACCTCTGAAGAGTTATTTAAAAATTATAACCTACAAGTCATTAGTCCAAATACCTCTGTGTAATAGCTGAAAAGATTAAAACAGCACCTTGAGCTATAAATTGGCCTCCATACAGTAAATATCAGCCTAACATCCTTTCCCTCTGTGCCGTGAGCTCCAGGGCCGGAGTGCGTGCTGCAGTATGTAGCACAGAGGTTACCTACCACATTCCTCTCCCTCTGCACGCTGCATGGACTCCTCCCGGCGCAAGTATGTGCTGCTAGAAAAAGCAAGTGGATCATTCCTCACCAGAGCCTGTGGACTGAGCCTCCTGAACTTGAAAATCCCACGGTTGTATGAGCTCAAATAATTAACTTTTAGGCCATTGCAGGAGTTAGTACTAGATCAGTTACTACTGTAAGTAGTACTTTAGTGTGGTTATCAAACCCTGTATTGAAAAGACTTCAGCAGTCATCGTTACTGGAACAAGTTCTAGCATAAATTAAGTGTTCACTAGGAAAGTCATAAATCTCATAAAAGTCAGCAAGATCTTCAACCATTCTGGCCAGTAGTAGTTTTGAATACTATAGTTCTTTTATGAATGTTCTTATATATCAAATGTGAAATAAAAACATATTCCCCAAAGTTATTATTCTCACCAGACTATATGCATACACCTTTCTTGCACTTATATATCAGAAATTTAAAGTATAAAAAGGTCGCTACATCCCAACTAGGAAATCCCTTCTAAAATTCTATCATTAGATTCTAGCTATAGCATTGCTGTCTTACCACAAAAGGCACAGATTAAGTAAAGAGCCCTTGCCACAAGTATTGCTAACATACAAACATAACAAAAAGCGAGGCACATTTTAGTTTAGATGTTACTTTGCAGCTTATGGTCTCTCTTGTCAGCTGTCAGAAATCTTCACTTGAGAAAAGCCAGAAGGCCAGATTCAGTCCTGCCGGTGTTACCAAGTGGAGATGACAGTTTGTGCCCTTGGATGCTTGGGGGAGCACAGCTGCCAAAAGGCGAGGTCATCTGCCACATCCTGGCACAGAAGTTGTCCTGCTGTTTCCATGCTCTGCCAGCTATTTTGGAAATGCCCTGGTTAATCAAGGAAGACCATCTCAGCTACACCTCCTGAAGTTTTCCTCATTTTCACAGCTGGAATGATTACCTTTCCTCTCCTAGAGAGCAGAGGTCCTAAGTGTTTCAGAAATGCTCTTCCCAGTTCTGACTGATATCTCACCACTAGAGAACTGGTTACTTTGCTTGATCCAGCATCTCTATATATACAAAGTAAAAACAGCACATGACAGAAAAACACAGAAATAAATCCACAGTCTTAGCAATCTTATTACAAATAGTGGTGACCCCATTCAGGCCTCAGTAGTAAATTCAGGGCTTCCCAGTGTCTAGCTGACAAACTTTTAAATAGTTTTTCTTAAGCCTTGACTAAAAATTTTGCAACTTTTTGCCTTGAGTCTTGAAAAGAAAATTGCTTTGCTGATTCATAGTGTTTGCAGGTACACGGAAAGCGTTGAACTTTTACCACAGATAATAAAAACTGCCTGAAAAAAAATATGTAACTTTCTGTAAATCAGATGCAAATCTAGAGAGGCCTGAAAATTCTGTTGGTATATCTGCTCCATGCTAGTGCTAATGCCTTTTATGTTGTATATTATAAAGCTCAGCTTTAAGTAAAAGGGTATGAATCCTCTTTCTTTTGTTTTGGAAAGTCTAGCAAAGGGCATAGAGCCCTTAATAATTAAAAAGTTAGTGAATACACCATTTCCTCGGTTGCTTTTGTTTGAAAGTTCATGGTTACAGAGATCATCAGTGCAGTCACTGAATTCCTTCTCAGTACGGGCTGACTTGGTTAGCACACAAAAGACTGGCTGTTCACTTCCAGTAAAACTGTATTCACACAGGTCCTGTTCCCCTACGTGGAGATTATGAAACAGGCTGGGTAGCTCAAGAGCTTAGTATGTAATTAAAACCCACTGTGGACTAAGTATCTGTTAGACCAAAAGAGAAGATATGCAAGTTTGTAAATACACTCATTTTAAAGATGTTAATAAATTGGCTACAGAATAAAGAAAATTGGAAATAAATTATGTATGCCATTTCACCAACCTGTAAATATAATTATGGGGCTTAACCAGATAAATAGATATATGGATACATTCATATATTTTGCTCACTCTTTTTTTGTCAATAAATTACATTAGATAATCTTTTTGTATTAGAAGTAGTAGAATTAGTGCTAACAACTTCTTGCGAGTGCAGGGTATTATTTTAATGCTAAAAATACCCGCACTGTTTCCCTGTCTGTGCTTCAGAGGAATCAGACGATGTACAAATGAGGTTTTTTGCAAACCGGGGGCTGTTTTTTCGCAGGAGACAGCGCCACATGCTGGCCTTGGGAGGCGTGAGCCACCGGGCATTCTGCCGTTTTAGTTGCGGTTAATGAGTTGGGTTTAATCAATGATGAATTAAAATAGCTTCATCTTAAGGGATTGCTTCTTACTCTAAAGGGAATTGCCAATATCAGGTTGTAATTTCAGGCAAACAAATAAAGGAGATATTGTTAATGTTGAAGATATTTATTGCTTTCATATAAACAACTGTATTCTAGCTCACGGATTAAGCTTATTGTATTAAATCATCTTAATGTGCCATTTATTACTCAATTCTCTTTAGCTTTGACTATGTTATGTCAAAAATGATCGGGACTCTGAGTGCAACATACTCCTCCAAACCTTCTTCAGTAAGTCAGGATGCAGGGGTGCCTCTCCAAAGTGCCCGTGTACTAATGGAGGCAGTATGGGGAATAAAGACAGTGAGTCAGAGATCTCCCTGCAGCTGCAGGGCCATGATCTTGTCAGGATCACAAGGACATGGTGGGAGGGTTCCCGTGACTGGAGAGTTGCAATGGAAGAATATGTCTTTTATGAAGGATGGGATGGGGAGGGAGAGTTGCCCATTATGTAAGAGGGCAGTTGGAGTGCGTGGAGCTCATTCTGGGGATGGATGAGAAGGAAGATGAGCACATAAGGGTTAGGATTAAAGAGAGGACAGGTAAAGGTGATATTATAGCTGGTGTCTGCCATAGGCCACCTGAATAGGAAAAGAAAGTGGATGAGACCCTGTACAAACAGATGGAAGCAGCCCCATTTCTCAGGCCCTGGTCCTCCTGAGGGCCTTCAACCACCCCAACACTGGCTGGAGGGACAAGACAACAAGGCATAAGCAATCCAGGTGCCTGGAGTGTGTTGTTGATAACTTCCTCCTTTGAGAGACAGAGGAGACAGCAAGGACAAGGGATTTGCTGGACTTCATACCAACATAGAGGGACTCATTGGGGTGCAAAGGTCAAGGACAGTCTTTGTGGCAGAGACAATGATTTGGTGGAGTTCAAAATCCTGAGGGCAGGAAGGAGGGGAAAACTGAGTTCAGAACCCAGGACTTCAACAGAGCAGACTGCCCTTTTCACATATCCTATGAGGAAGAATCCTATGAGGTAAGGTCTTGGAGGGAAGAGGGACCCAAGAAAATTATTTAATATTTAAGAATCACCTTCTCCAAGCTCAAAAGCAGTCCATCCCAATGAACACAAAGGAAGGCAAAAATGCCAGGAGAACTCTGTGGATGAACAAGGAGCTCCTAGCAATACTCAGACACAGAACAGAAGCATACAGAGGGTGGAATCAAGAACCAGTATGTGGGAAGAATACAGAAACATTGAGCATCCAGGGACCAAGCTAAAGCCCATATGGAATTGAATGTGCCCATGGACTTCAAGAATCAGAAAATCTTCTATAAATACATGGGAGACAAATATAAGACTAAGGAAAATATGGGACTATTGCCTCACAAAACAGGGGACTTGGTTAAACTTAATGCTGTCTTTGCCCCAGACCTTATTGCCATGACCAGCCTTCAGGAATGCCATGTTCCAAAGACCAGGGGAAGGTTGAAGCAAGAAAGATGTAGCCCTGTCAGAAGAGGATCAGGTCAGTGAACATATAAGTAAACTGGACATGAGTAAGTCCATGGACCCTGACAGAATGCACCCACAAGTGTGGAGAGAGCTGGCAGATGTCATTGTGAGGCCACTCCTGGTAATCTTTGATCACTCACTGGGAGAAATGCCCAAAGACTGGAGAAAAGCCAATGTCACTCCTATCTTCAGAAACAGGAAGAAAGAAAACTCGGGGAACTGAAGGCCAAGGAGTTTCACTTCAGTCCCTGGGAAGGTGATGGAGCAGCTAATCCAGAAATACATTTCCTTAATCCTTAACATTTTCTTTAATGACCTGGTTGATGGAGCAGAGTGTACCCTCAACAAGTTTGCTGAAGACACAGAAGAGGAAGGAGTGGCTGATACACCAGTGGATTGCACTGCCATCCAGAGAGACTTCAACAGGTTGGAAAAATGGGCAGGAACCTCATGAAGCTCAACAAGGAGAAATACGAAGTCTGGTACCTGGGGAGGAACAGTTCCATGCACACATATAAATGCTGGGGGCCACCTATCTGGAAAGAGGCTTGATAGAAAAGGTCCTGGGGGTCCTGGTGGAGTTGAATATGAGCCAGCAATATTCCCTGACAGAAAAGAAGGTGAAAGATATTCTGATCTGCATAGGGCAAAATACTGAAAGCAGATCCAGGGTGGTCATCTTTTACCTGTCCTCAGCACAAGAGAGACAAGGATATACTGGAGAGCATCAAGTAAGGGACCTGGAGATGCTGAAGGAACTGGAGCATCTCTCCTGTGAGGGACAGCAAAGACAGCTGAGACTCTTTGGACTATAGAAGTGAAGGCTGGGGGGTATCTCCTTAATTAATTTGTATAAAATCCAAAGGGAGGCTGCAAAGAAATTGGAGACCGGCTATTTTCAGTGGTGTCCAGTGACAGGACTGGAGGCAATGGACACAAACTGAAACTGAGGAGGTTCCCTATGAACATCAGGAAACACACTTTTTTCTGTGAGGGTGGTCAAGCACTGATGCAGGTTGCCCAGAGAGGTTGTGGATTCTCCATCCCTTGAAGATGCTCCAAAGATGTCTGGACGAGGGCCTGGTCAACTGGCTGTAAGTGTCCCTGCTTGGGCAGGGGAGTTGGACAAGATGACTTCCAGATTACCCTTCAACCTCAACCATTCTGTGACTTGAACAGAATAAAACCTGAAAAAAACAAATGTATTTTCAATTGCACTTCCCAAATGAAAAAGAAATTTAAATTAAAATGTTCACTTAAAATGTTTACCTTGAAAACTAATTGCTTGCCATAGTCTCCACTGATGTCTGCAGGTATTTTTTTTACAAGTACTTATGTAATGGAGGAGCACAATTTTGTCTGAACTGTATAGGTATTTTGAATATCAGTGGTCTATTTGTTTTGTTAGTTAATTCATGGCCAGAGATTAAAGATGTTATTACATGTCACACCTACAGTGCATGTTTAGTTCATTAATTCAGGAGTTACACATGGAAGGGAATATATATATATATATATATATATATATAAGATATACATTAATTTAGATGTAATATTAGGTATATTTTTAACTGTATTAACTTCACTTATAGGCTTAATGAAATGTTGGCAGATGGTGAGATCATCTATGATGTCTTGATTGTGATTTCTTGCTAGCTAGCTCCCCAAAGAAATTGTAATGACTAGAACTCTGCTAGACACCAGTCCTTATTCTTTCTGAGCTTTGAAGCCAGCCTATGTCTCCTATAGTTTACTGCTGCTCAAGGGACAATTGGAAATTACCATGGAAAATTAAGGGAATTTGAAAGATGCTTCCACAAAACCATTTCTTTGTACAAGTAAAACAATGGAAGCCAGAGCAGACACAGAAAGAATTAATTTGTGCCATTTATACCATCTGAGGACAAACGCTCGTGCCTGTGAATGGGAGGATGAGTTTTTCTTTCTTATGGCTTTGGATATTCCTTTAAGGTTCAAATACAACTCCATTCCTTTGGTAAGGAGTGCATACAAACTCTTTTTTTCCCATGGCTCTTATGGGTGGTTTTTATCATTCCTTCCTCATGTGATCCCTGCAATAAATGACCTTCTCCAACTCCTTTTGAGAAGCAGGATTTTGCATAGTCCTAAGTCAAGCCTGTGAGTAAAATCCAGAAATCCATCTCTGTGTCTCATAAAACTGATATTCTTCATTCATAGATTGAGTACTTATAACAATACTTTCTCCTGGGAGCAATTCAATAGGAATTTTCTGCATCACCACCTCCTCTTGTAAAAGGGAAATCAGTAATAGGTAGTAAGAATATTAGTAGTGCAATCAGCAGTCACAGTGGAAGATAGGATGAAGTAATGATTCACTGTTCCAAAAATCTCCAAAAGCAAGAGACAATAGACATCTGTCCAAATATTTCTGAGGAAGCACAGGAAACCAGTCAGGTGATTTTGAATATGTGATAAGTCTCATATTGCATGTCTGAGAAACACAAGAACAGTGAGATCTGTGGAGGGGTTTGAAGAAAAATGATGGGATAGTTTTAGTGAGATTATTCCCAGGCATCTGAAACGTAAAAGAAAGCATAAAGGTGCTTATTTTAAAATTTAGGCAATGAAGAATAACTGCTGGCATCATCAATTGTCTGTAAGAAGGATTGAGTTTTTCAGTGTTGAACTAAAACTTAATGTTCTGTGTCACAATGTAGGGCAGAAGAGAAGCAAATTCAGAAATACAGAGACACAAGGTGATTAAAATAGAGGGCTTGGAAATCACCTTTTCCTCTGTTATTGGCAAATAAATATTTGCGACTATATCAAGAGCAGAGAAAAGAAGTCACAATGTTTCAAATGGAAAATGACAGAAGTTTAGTTGCATGAATGAACACAGATGACTGAACATTAGTGACCTTATGCCAAAGAATGCAGATTTTCAAGATGTGGGGATCAAACCCTTAGTCTCAAAGATGGTGTCCAAGTGATGATCCTGAATAAGGTTTCATTCACAACACTAAAGAAAAGAGACTAAATGAGATTAATTAGGAAAGCGTTGAGCTTGAGACACCCGTAAAGTCAGAGGCTTTTACTTGAATGAACATACTTACTTCCTCCCAGGGACTCTCATCTTTTTCAGGGTCACACAAATAGGGCAAAGCAAAGGCTTCATTCATTCCAAATCTGTGTCTTCAACTAGTTTGCAAAAATAAGTTTTCCAATAAATATGTATCTTACTGGTGTGTTCCCAGCAGCTTCTTTTCACTTCAGTGATTTGTTCTGATTTCAAGCAAACCATAATTGTTTGTCTTGCATTTTGTAAATGCCTTACTTTCCTTCTGATGGAACTAGAGCATGTTTTTAAACAGGTACTACTCTTTATACCAGGAGAGAAAACACATCTTTAGGGAAATTTTTTCTGTAGTTGTCTGAAATTAAGAGTGTGTACCATATTTCTAGCCTAACTGTAGTGATATATTAATATTTAGCCACTGAATTTTCCACCTTTTGGATAGATGAAGATTTCTTTTCATGTTGAAATCCACCTGAAGACAGGTTAAGATGTGTCTGAAGCTAAATCTGGGATATAAGGGAGGTTCCTTGCAGACCACGATTAACTTCTTTTATAAATGAACCAAACTGAAATTTATTTGTGAAGAGTTGCTGTATTGCAGATTCTGTAAATATATTTTTTCCAGAGACTCTCCAGCCTTGGGGTGTATAGGATTGGACATGTGATTTTAGTAATGGAGTCAATAATACCATAAAGATGAAATATGATATCTATAATCTGTCTTATTTGTCTTTAGCTTATATAATTAAGAGCTACATTAGTCTTAGTCACTGTATTTTGCTGGGAGCTCATGTTCAGTTGGTTGCTTACCAGACCCGAAAGGCTTTCTGAGACAAAGGCTTTCCAAGAAACATTTGTGTCTGTGAGTGTGACCTACTTTCTGTGTTCCTAGTTGCACAATCTTGCATATGAATATGCATGCACTAAAATGCAGGATGTTTAAAAATGAATTCAGATTACTGAGTGTTTCAGAATTCTGCATGTATTATTTATCACTTGAGTCAGTAATCATGTCATATGGAAACTTTGTAAGAATTGATTTTATTATATGTTTCTAATCACCAATACACAAAATAAATAGTGCTGAGTGCAGAACAGACAGCACTAAACTCATTAATTTGTTTATGATTTTTCATTTACAATTAGTTTTGGAGACAGTATAATTATAAAGTTGTTTTCTAGTCTACATAACACAAATGTTTTACACTGATTTTAGCTGAATGTCAAACTTAATTAGAAAGTCACAAAATAAGCCATGTGACATGCTTTTGACATTGCCAGTCAGATTTGTAATCATCTAAAAAGATAATATCAGCTTTTTATATGTGTATGAAAATTACTTCCATGCATTCATCGATTTCATTTGCTACCATACTTGCCGTTATTGCTTTTGCCAAGGAGAGGCAGACCAATCAAGGTGAAAACCCTCTGGGGCTTGAAAACCATCAGTGGTTGTGTGTGGAGTATGAACAATTGTAATAATTCTTTTTAATTAGCCTCAGTCTTAAGCAACCACTCAGCCTATTACATAACATATCAGTTCTCAAATCAATATACAATTTTAATATCATTCATGCTTTAAGACTTTTTTGCAAATTATTTAAGAAAACTTCATTCCAGATACCAGAACTGCAACATAATTAATTGATCCTTTTTAAACATATCTAGCTAATAATTATGAAGTCTTAACATTCCTGTTCAATGTCTGCAGTAACATTTTTGAACACAAAATAGTCAAAAGTAAGGCGTGATGTTTAAAAACATTCTGTGTTCTCTTAAATTAAGAGGAAACCTTTTGATGTACTTGAAAGGTTGTTGTTTGAGTACTGTGTCCTTCAACTTAACGCCAAAAGGGACAGAATGAAAAATGACAAAAATTAAGAAGAAGCTGATCCTTCAAATTTTTTTTTATGGGTTTTCCTGCAGTGTGTTGCAAATTCTATTTAAAATACAGAATAATTCAGATTATTGTTCACAGTTTTCTCTTCAAGGTTAATTAATTTTGAAATTAACAGAAGGAAAATCCATAGCAATTTATTTGTCTTTATACCCAACCTTTTATTAATTGTGCTAAAAATGATTAAGTATGTAACTGTGCTTTTGCTTGTACAGACTGATACATGTGAAAAACTCCTGGCTGTTGTGAAGGACCCCGGAAAAGTTGCTTTGTTTGCCTTTTTTTTACTTCATAATAATTTTCAGTGGTGTTGTTCCTTGTGCCACTCAGAAGAAGAAACTGGTGAAAGTTGTATTACTCCCTGTCAAGACTTAGAGGGATGTGACCAAACACATTTTTTTTCTCTAACAGGGATATCAGTATTTATATTCACCCTCCAATGTCTTCAAATATGATGTGGTTGTAAGAAAACATTTCTGTGATCTGTGCCAGTTTGTCAGTCCTCAGCATGTGTTGGTGCCTGGGATTCTTCCTTTCCAGGTGAGATGCTTGTTTTATTTGTTGAGATTCCTGCTGGGCCCTTCCTCCATCCTGCCCGAATCCCTTTGGGTGGTGGTGCTGCCCTTCATCACATTTACTGTTTTCCCAAGTTTGAGGTTGAGGTCACTTGCAAACTTGATGGAATTTCACTCCATCACTACCTGCAGGCTGGTAGTGCTGGAGTGAAAAGTGGCATAAAGCTGCTAACCCGGACAGGTCCCAGTGCAGAGCCCCATGGTATCCTCTTGTCACAGGCAGTGTGCTCCCCACTGCTGCCCCTTCCTGACTCTGCCCATCCAATAAGATTTTTGCCATCTTCTTGTCCAGCCATCTGGGCTGTGATGGTCCAATTTGGCTGAAAGAAGTAATTAGTTATGGCTTGGCTAGACAAGTGAAATGAGCCTGTAGAATGTCAAAAATACATCCCCTATACTACTACGCAGAATTCCTTCTGATTATCTACAAGGCCAATTTTGAACTATGTGTCTTAAGCAACATGATTGATTTGCCTGATTTGCCTTTACAAATGTCCCTGAGTGTATGAAGTTTGGCAGCTTGTATCAGTATCAGTGTACATACTTATGATATTGGGTACTCATCAGGCCTTCACTAGCAAGAACTATTAGGAACTGCCCATTTTTTCTTGGCTAAGAGAAAAAAAAATCCTTTTTTTCCCCCAAAAAAGCTCTGAAAAATTAGTTCGGAGTTTGAAGTAGTCAGAGCTTAACAGTGAAATAGTGATGCAGTGTAGTGGCTCTCCCACAACATATATTCCAATGTATTTAACATTTTGTGCACAGCTGATGCCACTGCATACACAAATTAAATAGGGAAACCAAATAGTTACTTGCAGACAGCTGAAATGATCAGAATTCTTTCAGCTAAATGTATGTCACTGAAAATATGCTTAATATGGAATGGAAATATTTTTAAAACATTTCATTTTCAGTAAAATTTTCTAGGTGAAGACTGCTTTGAAAAGTAAACATGAAGCAGTTTGATACTTACTTTAAAGAATCTCCTGTTTTGGTTGTAACAAAGTCTTTTACACAGGGGAAAAAAAGAGGACCAGTGTTTGAAAAGTGCTAAAATCAGTTTTGGGATTGATTTTAAGAATAATAAAATATTTCAATATTTTTTCTGACTGTCGCATGCCAGTAGGAGTGATGTACGTGAATATGCTGCTGCTGATATGACATGAACTAATAACTATACAAATAACACATAGGATAAATTTTTCAAATCTACCAAATTAACAAAAAATAATTATTACTACAGCTTTTTTTTTTCATTTTAGCTAAGCAAAATTCACCTCAAAATTATATGTTTTCCACATTTCTTTTTCTAGGAGATTTTTGTAAGGTTTAGTTTTACTTCCAAATCAGAATGAAACCCTTTTTTGAAGTACCACATTTTCAATTTGAATTAGAATGCCAAGAATTGAAAAGGCCTGTCCTTAGTCTTATCAAAAGCAGTTTAATAGTGTTAATATCGAGGAAAAGATGTGTTTGTGTCTGATGTCTCTGACATCTTTGTGATCTTGGTGAAGCAAGATAACAATCCACAGAGAATATCTGGGTTTTGTACTACTCTTTAAACTTCTCTTACTTAATTGAGGAGTTGAACTGATACTACACTGGGCTTGATGTTGAGCTGTTGTTTGGACACCTTTTCCCATTTCTATCAGGCCCATTCACCCTAGATAAAAATATATTCCCTACCCACTGCTCCCATAAAAAGGTAATCACTATTTTGATGTTTGTTACTACAATAACAAATCCTGTTATTGTTCTATGTCATGGTCTTGACAGGAAATACCATTTTTCCTGACCTGCTCAAGTTATTTGTGCAGTTTTCTCACTTGTATAATGCTCAGCCTTGTTTAATAATGCCTGTCTGATCATCTATATTGCTATGAAGACTTTAAAAGCAGAAAGACGACGTGCTTGTCAAATGTTTTATCCCTACCAAAATTCTATGGTTGTCATGGTAACTATGGAAAGGAAGAAAAAAAAGAAAAGCAGATTTTGATTTTCTTAAAAGATAGTATTTCATTAGAAATAAAATTAGGAGAAAATACAGCAGTTTCTTCATTGCTCTATAAGGCAGGATACAAGAAAATGTTCTTAATTTTTACAAATAAAAAAAAAATCATGTTTTATGTTCATTAGAAATGACATCAAATCTTCTTTTTCATTTCAGTCCTTCTAGCCTAGGGCATTCCTGACAAAATAACAAAACTCAATTCAACCTGTGTCTTTTAACAGCAGAAAACCCTTTTATGAAAATTATAGTTTTTGACAGCTCTTTCATTATGTTTTCCTACCTTCCTTATCACCTCATCATCAGAAAGGTGATAGTGTTTACCCTCTTAAAATAAAATGTAATGACTTTGAGCAAGCTAGATCCCTTCTAGTGACAAATTACATTGTGTTAAAGGGCTGCATGACAATTTAGGAGACTTAAACCATTCTAAAAGCCTATGGATTTTACTGAAGTTTTTTTTTTTCAGAATTGAGTAAATTAGCCCACATTTCCTAATTTGCCTAGTTAGTTTAAAATAAGCCTAGTCAAGGCAAAAGTGAGTGGCAGAGTCAGATTTTAAAAGAAAAAGTTTTCTTAACTTCAATCTGAGGGAAGCTTTTTATTTTAAAGTATTCAGTTTGGAGTAGGCCATTTATTTTTACATTCAGACATAGTTTCTTTCTATGTTGCCTAAGACTTTCCATCTCCAAAAAAATTATTGGAAATGGACAGATGAAAAATCTATGCAACTGCTAAATAATAATACCCTTCTGTCACTGTTGAAGAAAGGCTTCAAGAGTCACACTCGGAGTATTTGGAATATACTTTCACTTTGAAATAAATGAAACTGTAGGGAAAATGTCCTAAATACATAGAAAGGGAGCTACAATGGTCTAAATGGCCCTTAATTTCTGTAAGAAACATCTACCAGTGTAACCTAAAGCTGTTTGTGAGTTCTGAATGAGTCACATGTCTACTTTACCAAATATTGGGGCAGTGTTTTCAGACCAATTTGCTGCACCAAACTGGAGCTATTTCATTAGTTTTTCTTTACATGTTGCTCCCCACTGAACTCAGGAGGATTCAGTCCATATGTGACAATGGTATGCACTGCTGTGCCTGCATCTGAGAAGCGAGCCAGTTGCCTAGAATACAGTATTTCTGCAATTCCTGTGATATATTTGTGTAAAGATTTGAGAGAATGATTCAGCCCTTTCAAAATTGAGATAAATATGTTTCCAATAGAAGATGACAGCTTCATCTTTGTGGTTCTTGTGCACCTGGGGGAGAAATCCTGTGGAAAACGTGAGTGAGATTTGATTGCATAGCTAAATATGTTAGCATGATGATCATGAGACATGCATACAAATAATTGTCAGGATCATTTTGATTTTTGCAATTCCTACTTTGGAATGCTTGAATTTATGATTTTAATACCATTTGGTATTTAGATGGAGCTTTATGGCATATAATACATTCATATGTAAAATTCCTTTGCTTAGTAGTTGTCCTGTCTCTTCAATAAATACTCTTAAATAGAAATTATAAAGCATGGATATAAAATGAACTACGTGACAACATAAGAGTCATTTTATAAAGGAGCCTTCTGCAGAAAACCTTGAATTTAATAATCCCCACCTGATCTGGTTTAAATGAAACAGTGGGATAAACAAAAGCATGTCTGTGAGCAAGGATTTTGATTTTGAAAGGCCGAACTTTAAGTAATTGTGAGAACTGATCAGAGACAATGTCTGGACTAGGATTTTAAGGACTTTAATATAGAAAAGACATGTACATAAACTCAAAAGAACTAACTGTATCTGGAATTGGCAAGCTAAGCAAAGAAGACAAGGTTGGACACAACATACCAGGACTCACAGAGTTAAATAGTTAAATGTTATATATATAAAATAAAAATATATAAAAAAAGAAATTTGTAAAAAAGAAAAAAGGATTGCTTTTATTTGGTGATAAAAAGCATAGGGGTAAAATAAAACATTGCAAAAGATATTTAATACTTTAAACAGTATATTTAACCAGCAGTATAAAAAGAAAAGACAAAGTAAACCCCAAGATAGAAAGCAGAGTTAGTACTGAAATGTAAGATTTTGTTAGTGTAGCCCTAGACATTTGTGCTTGTTGTACTTCAGTTTTCAGTACCTGTACTATTAAATCAGAACTCCAGCCACAGAGGCCATCAGTTACATGCTGCAGGGCCTCCTCTTGCCACATAGTGTGGCATGTATAAAACATAACATAGGTAAGAACCCCCGTGCAGAAAACTCATTGAAAAATGATAGAGTAATCTGCAAATCTATTTAAGTCTTCTGTATCAAAGGAAGAATCTGCAGAAATGAAAGAAAAATATGGGTTTCCACTGTATTATTTTTGGTAATCTTTACATTTGTTGATATTTAACTTTGAATCAGTATTGATTTTACCAGTTTAGACATATCATAGTGTTTATCAGCAGGAAGTGGATTTTAAGTAAAGCATCGACATTTTAGAATTTCATCTTGCTGTACTTTAGAAAAAGCTTGCAAATTAAATTAGTTGGATTTTCAACCAGCTAAGTTAAAACAGGCCTGTTCAAGAATGACTTATATTCTATATATTTATTATTAAATTTTTATTTTGATGGAGGACAATATCCTGGTGCAAACTGTTTTTTTCTGTACAGAGCAGAACAAGTTTCCTCCTCTATGGAGGACTTCTGCATGGAGCTTGCCAGCTAAATATATTTTGCTTTAGCTCACTGAGAATACATAAAAGATTCACATATGTTGTGTTAGAAGAAAAATTAGGGGCGGAAATCTTTGTGTAACACCTTTAAAGACCACATCACAGAGACACCATCTGCACTGCTCTAAGGGCTTGTTCCAGCTACAGCCCAGATTTGTCCCCAGAACTACTAACACAAGGAAGTTTAATTCAGTTTTCCTTAGTCCTCTGTCTTTAGTTTTGCTGAAAAGATGAATGAATATTTGCATATAGCCAGACACCATTCTCACAAATGTTATTGGGTAAGATCTTGTAGTCTGAATAAAATATTGCTGCTAATGGATAACTTGTTTCACATATAGCAATTAAAAAAATATATCCTGTGCTTTGTAAACACTTCTCGTCATTGCCTGCATTACCCTTGATCTGATGGTTCACATGCTGGATAGTTTAAAATCAGCTATACCAACTCTAAATTTTTAAGAGCCTCCCTTAGAAGTATCATTTTACAGATTATTCAGAAGCATTCAATAATATTTCTGATTTGTACTTCTCCACACGTTACAGGATCTTTCCAGATTAAGGAACCTAGTAAACATTATATGATCAGAATTACCAGGGGACTTAACATCTAATGCTCTTTGAAGTCTCTGTGTATTGAGAAGCAGGGTATATTATCACAGGTGAGATGTATCCCCAATATAAGATAATGAATTTAATATAAGAGCTGACTGTATGCAGAAATAGTTTTGGAGAATTCCATGGGAGCTAGAAAAGAAGTTAGGGCTTTAATGTGTGTCACAAAGTACTTCTGTGTGTCCTGGAGGTTCTTTGTTGCATGTTTTTCCCTACACTGTAGGTAAGCAATTTTTTCTGCTCTCTTATTTCTTTCCTCCTTTCCCTACCCAGCTCTCCATTTCCAGAACTAAATATACATTTCAGACATTAGCTTCTAGAACTCCAATCCTTACATGAACAAAGAAGGAAATGTTTCTTTTGTTCTCTCCAAGAGGTTGTAGTTATTCTTCTCAAATAGGGCCAGGATTTTATTTCAGAAATTTATGAAAAACTGTGAACATCAAAGCCTATTGAATTTCATGAAAAGTTAGATGCTAAAAAACTTTCTTAAAAGTTATTTGCCTTGGATGCCTTCTCTGGTAGGATCAGTACCACTTGTCACATAGCTAAAAATAAACCATGATTTTCTCCATACAAATACACTTGGCAATTCTTCTTGATCAAAAAATACTTAAAGCATGGGGCATTTATCAACTCTAGTATTCCATACTTCTGTTTCCTTTTTACTCGGTATTCTGAAGAAAACAGTTGGGTCCATCATTGAATTAAACTAATGAAAATAAAGAAATGCTTATATATATATATATAAAAATGTAAGTATGAATACACATATAGAACTGGAATACAAATGTGTGTTTGTATATGCATTTTAGCCTGGAAGATAATTTGTTCATTTCCAAACCAGAAAAAAAAAAGAATGTTTACCATATGGAAGTTTGTAAGATTATGCTCATTCTAAAGATATGTATTTTTGCAGAATTGCCATCCTTGTACCAGCAGACAATTTTCTATTATGTAATCTTCAAATGTTTTGAGCATCCTAATTAGAAAGTCTTCTCACTCCTTCTGACACACAGCAATTTTCTTTTTTCTGTTTTCTTTTTTTTTTCATTTAATAAGCTAGCTAAGGAAATTAGTGTCTATTTGGAGGGATAAATCAAGAACAGCAACAGCGACAGACTTATGATGATAACTGTCTTAGAAACACATGATTCATTAAAAAATTCATTTTTGTTACATTAAAAAAAAAAAAAAAGAAAAAAGAAAAAATTCTGTGGAACAGTCAGAGATTTTACAAACTTAGACCCAGGCTTCTCTTCTGCTGAATTTTGTGGTGCGACCTTGACCAATTCTTGTAACTGTCCTGTGCTTCATTTCCACATCTTTACAATGAAGACAACAGTTCTTCCTAGTCCACAGAAGCTGTGTGAAGAGAAGTGATGATATATAATGTGAAAATCTACCCAAAGAAGAGTTATATTCATTTATTTACCTGTTTAATAAATATGTCTAACTTTGCCGCTATTCATTTCTGATTTTCTTCATGGCCATTGGGAATAAAGAAGTAATTCCAGGGCACAACTCATCTCAGTTGAGGCAATAACTGAGGCAACACTGAGGCATCACTGAAAATAAATGAGCTAAATAATATGCCTTGTTCCTCTCCAGTGATTGCCAAGAAAGTCTTAGGTGTAGATGTTCAAATATCTGTAACTGCAGGTATTTGGTCAGATCACTCAGTGAAAGAATTCCAAGTTTCTTATAATAAGGAAGTTCTATTGAAGTCATGAGTGTACATGTAGACTAAACCACTGCCTATCACAGAATGAGAGAAAAACGGTCTGAAAGAGGCTTCAGAAGGTCATCAACTCTATGCTTTTGCCCCCAGGCAAAATCAGCTGTACCTGCCAACTCTGATAGATGCTTACCTCACCTGTCCTTAGAGATTCCCATGCAGGTAAATCGTGGGCACTTACTCAGGCAAAGATACACTATCCTCTGAATGTAAGTTAAGTGCCCATTACTAGTTTATCTCTACAAAAGTAATTTGTTGTAAACATATAGAAGATAGGCATTTAAATGTGTTTCAGTGGTTTGCTCAGCTTATAACGGTGAGGGAGGCAGTGTGGCTTTCCATGCACACCTTGAAAATTCAAACCCAGCTGTCACCTGTAGTCTTGAGAAAATCTATTTAAGATATTAATTTTTTATCAGAAAAAGAATTGTGGATTATATTTTCCAGCCAGGAGTTCTACTCCTTTTATGAATATCTCCTTACTTTCTGAAAAACAGACATCTCTTCCAATGTCTTTCTGAGAAGTACTTTATTTTATAAATAGCCCTACTGAAGTCGTGTGTGCTTGTAGACTAAATCACTGCCTATCACAGAATAAGAGAAAAACAGTCTGAAAGAGACCTCAGGAGGTCATCTACTCTATGCTTGTGCCTGCAGGCAAAATCAACTCTACCTGTCAACTCTGATAGATGCTTACCTAACCTGTCCTTAGAGATTTCCAGTGACTGTAACTCTAAAAGCTCTTCAAGCAATCTGTTTGAGTGTGTCATGATCCATGTCATTAGAAAGCTTTTCATAATATCTATCTTAAATCTTCCAAGCTGTAATTCAAACCCATTAATTCAGTTTCCATCCTCCCTAGGCATGGAGAACTGATTGTTTTGTTCTTAATTCCAGATGCATTTTATATTCTTGCAGATCATAACAATGCCTTGCTCTTTTATCTGTTTTTTTCCTGAAGCATTCATAGTAGTACACTTTTTCAGTTCCTCCTTCCTGTTTTTTTTTTTTTTTTTTTTTTTTTTTTTTTTTTTTTTTTTTTTTT
>VXAC01000960.1:1545139-1583175 GCA_013399225.1 Rhipidura dahli
TTTTTTTTTTTAAGTGCATTTGTACATGTTTTAAATAGAAGAGATAAGGGCATCCTTCCAATGTTAGTGTGTAACAGGTGTAGGTCCCAAGGTTTTGGTATCAGGCAGGGAGATGCAAGGGTGGCCTCTGTGAGGACACCAGGGGCTGGCCTGTGCTGGACACAGCTGTTTCCAGCTGGATCTGTAACAGACCAACCAGAGGACAGTGCTGGACCCATCAGCCAAACTGGTGGTGCCCTTGGCAAAGCATATTTGATGAAGAGCAAAACACCACTCGGCAGTGAGGAGTGACAAAAAAAAAGAGTAAGAAATAATCCTGCAAACATCAAGGTCAGAGAAAAAGGAGGGGAAACAGGTACTCCAGGTACTGGAACACATTCCCTTGTGGTCTGTGTATCCATGTTGGATATATTCACACTGCAGCCCATGGAGGACCCGGTGTTGGAGGAGGTTTTATCCTGAAGGACTGCAGCCCATGGAGAGGAGCCATTCTGAACAAGAGAAAAGTGTGGAGAGGAAGAAGCAGCAGATAGGAACCATTATGTACTGATCACAGTCTCCATCTGCATTCCCCATATTCCCTAGAAAACTTGAGAGAGGAGGTCAAGGGGTTGGGAATGAGGGAGCAAAGTTGAATCTGGGGAAAAAAAGTGCCTGGGAGGAAGGTGGTTTACTTTTTGTATCTCAGCATCTGGTTAAGCTTTTAACTGTCAAGGAATTAAATCAATTTTCCCCAAATTGAGTTTGTTTTGCTTGTGACACAAATTGGTAAGTGATCTCCTTGTCTTTACGTCCACCCATGAGTGTTTTTAGCTTATTTACTCCTCTGTGCTTGATTAAGGAATGGCAGTGAGAGAACCTCTGGGTGGGTGTCTGCCAGCTACCCAAGATCCAGTCACCACATTCCCACTACAGGACAGTCTTTTGCATTAAACATTTTTCCTGCTTTTTAAATACATTTTATATACTTAATGTAAAAAATGGAAGTCAAATAATAAGTCCTTTCCTATCCTATCTTTCTATCTCAACTCCATATTGAAAAAAAATTACAAAACAGAATTCAACAATTGGACTTTTCTATCCAGAACTCAAAAATTTAAACCAACCATCTAAAATGCTAAAACTTCAAATCATCAATGATTTCACCTGCAAGAAGCTAAACAAAAAATGTTTCTTATTTTACTTTAGAAAAATCAGTCAGTACTAAAAACTAGATTAAAAATCCAGCCCACTCTCCTGATGGTTATATTTCTGATTAGTTATGTTAATTCAGAAATGTCAATTAACCAAGTTGTCATTTCAGCCATCCATTTAGGAAGAAAATAAAAATGTTCAAAACAGTGGGAATTATATAGTTTTTCTTTAATTATTTTAGAAAGAAATTACAAAATTTTAAAGTCAGAAAGAATTTTGCTTATAATGATAATTTTATTATTTTTTTTTAAAGCAGTCAGCCTTCAATCACATCTTTCAATATAACTTCAGATTCTAAAACAATGCTTTAAATCTGAAGTTCATTTTAAGCATTTTATCTTAGAAGTATATTGAGATTCCATAAAAGAAATAGGGAACTGGGCTATAAATAAGAAGATTGCCTCATCATTCATCCTTTGTAATTAACATGGTTGGGTTTTATGAATTAATATGTACATTCATGGGTTCCTGGCTCTCCTTACTTCAGTGTGATAGTACTGAGAAAGGTGACAGATTTACAGTGGGAAAAAAAATTGTAACACAGTTTCTTTCTTGTAAGCTATTTATGACAAGATGGTTAATATGAAGAGCTATGAAGTGCAATTTATATGGGTTTATTGATTAAAGTAAAATTATAACACAAGGGACAGTAGAGTAAGACATTTTCTTGAGAAACTGATGATGAACAAGATCTGTGACATAATTTCTATTTCAGTCTCATCATCAATCTATTGAAATATGTTCCAAAAAATTGCAGAAGGGCCAGGCTTCTCTGCTAGTTTTCTGGTGGTGTTACAGTCACCACTTCATAGAACCATGGAATGGTTTGTTTGGAAGGGACCTTTAAAGGTCAGCTAGACTAACCCCCCCACCACGGGCAGGGGCACCATCCACTACACCAGTTTGCTCAAAGTCCCATTAAATCTGGCCTTGAACATTTCCAAGGATGGGGCACCCACAACTCCCTGGGAAACTCATTCTGATTTCTTACCACCACCTTCTTCCCTGATGTCTAATCTAAACCTACCCTGTTTCAGTCTAAAACTGTTGCCCCATCTCCACAACTCTTCACTGACCTTGGTGTCTGCAGGGCTGCTTCTGTCACACGTTGCCACTCCCATCTCCTGGCTGCTGTTGCACAGCAGGCTTAGTCAGCTTCTTAGATATGTTATCCCAGATGTGCTTCCACTGTCACTGAGGGACTTGGCCTTGGGCAGCAGCAGCTCCATCTTGGAGATGGCTGCCTTTGTCTCTCTCAGACACAGGAAAAGCCTCTGGCATCTTCTCACACAAGTCACCTCTGCTTCCCCATGCTACCAAATCTTGCCAAGCCAAACCAATACACAACTACTCTCCAATTTTTCATCCAACAGTATCCTGAAGTCTTCTGCAGGGATGCTGTCAATCCTGTCCTTACCCCGTCTATGCTGGTGATTGCCCTGACCAGGGTGCAGGACCTTGCACTTGGCCTTGTTGAATTTCCTGAGGCTCATGCAGACTCACCTGTCAAGGCCCCTCTGGATGGCATCCCTTCCCTCCAGCATACCAGCTACACAACTCAGCTTGGTGTCATCCACTAATTGATGGAAACATTTGGTACAGAATGATGGAATCACAAAATGGGTCAGGTTGAAAGGGGCCACTGTGAGTCATGTGGTCCAACATCCCTGCCCCAGCAGGGTCATCCATTACACAGAATTCCATCCACATGGTTCTTGAATATCTCCTGTAAAGGACACTCCATATCCTTTCTGGGCAACCTGTTCCAGTGCTTTGTCACCCACATAATAAAGATGTTCTTCCTCACATTCTGTTGGAACTTCCTGTGATTAAGTTGCTGCCCACTGCCTCTTGTCCTGTTGCTTGGCATCACCAAGAGCCTGGCTCTAAGCTCTTGATGCCCTCCCTTCAGACACTTCTGTACAGTCATGAGGTACCCTTTCAGTTGTCTCTTCTTGAGGCTGAACAGGTCCAACTCTTTCAGCCTTTCCTCATAAGAGGCTCCAATCATCTTTATTGCCCTCTGCTGGACCTACTCCAGGAACTCTTTGTCTCTCTTGTCCCCAGAATCCCAGGACTGGACGCAGCACTCCTAATGTGGCCTCACCAGGGCTGAGCAGAGAGGCAGGATCACCTTCCCTGACCTGCTGGCATTGCTCTTCCTAATGCTCCCCAGGATCCCACTGGCATTCCTGGCCACAAGGACACACTGCTGGCTCATGGACAGTTTGTTGTCCACCAGGATCCTCAGGTCCTTCTCCACAGAGCTGCTTTACAGGTCAGCCTGCAGCCTGGTTCAGAGGGTTGTTTTTCCCCAGGTGCAGGGGAAAACATTGCATTTACCTTTGCTGAATTTCAGACTGTTCTTTGCCTTGGCTGAACCTGCTATAGCCTGGGGTTTTTTTTCCATTAGACTGCAGGTGCAGTCTGAGAAGTTATGTCCACTGAAATGGAGATTTAGGCTTAAAATGAGTGCATATAAGGTTTTGGTATTGGTTTCAAGGCATTTTTGGTTTCCTGCAACACTATGTAACTTTTGCCTGACAGAAGAGTATCAAAGAGCATGATATTAAAGTGCAATGCATGTTAAATTATATAAGAAATAATAGTGAAATTCTTAATGTAAGCTTTATGGCCAGATTTTTGTTTTTATCACTGAAAAAAAAGCTTTGCTGTTTTGGAATCATTCCAGTCAATCAAAATATTCTCTGAGAGAATTCGTTCTGCAACAAATTATGACTTCATCCTATATTATTTCAGAAAGCTGTTTTTTACCTCAGCAACATATGTCATGGTTCTCTGCTGTGTTCTGATCTAACAGCACTTTCACAGGCTCTACTGGGACTCCACTAACTTCACTATTTCAAGTCCATAAAGAAGATTTAGACCAGATCCTATAAATTCAAGTGTTGTACAAATATAATGGTTGTCTGATGGCTACCATTCCAATTCTCTTCATACAGTGTAACTCAGTAATGTGATCTCAGACAAGGGTAATGTTTTTATGCAGATAGAATCCCAGCCTGGGAGTTAGTAACCTCATGCTCTGTTCCCAGATATGTTTCAGATTTACTGTGCAGCCATAATTAGATGTGATGTTCTGTCTGTGCTTTGGATTGCTGTTTGCACAAGGACAGTAATACTTCCTTACCCTGAACAACCCTTCTAATAAATATGTGTTAAAACTATTAATCTGTTGATTACTTACCTTACTTATTACCTTAAGTGTCAAGGATGGCATCACCACTGCAGCCATCTATTACATTAAGACTCCATGACTTTTTATTTGGCTTCTGTAGTATTTAGGAGTGCTCATGGATTTTGCTTTTGGAAGAACTCAGTATTTTCCAATGGAGAAAACATTTTATGTTACAGCTCTCATAGATGCAGCATGAGATTGAAACCAATGTTTTAATTAAAGTTTTTGCTTTTTTTTACCCCAGGTTTTCTGGTCTGATTACTCATATCCATCAGTGCTTTCTGCACATCAAGTGAAATTTCCAGTCAAACTGAAAAGTTTTTGATGTGGTGTGTTCCTTTATTCTCTTGTTGTAGCCAACATTCAGCTTTCTATCTTTAAATACTTCAACATAATATAGCGATGTAAGAATTGCCTAAAATAGTTGTGCTCTTTTTCTGTAGATTTTGTTGCGGGTACAGCAATAATTGGTCTCTTCATGTTTCTTTCAGAGCACTTCACCACATGCTATTTCCAGCTATTTCATGCTG
The DNA here is from genome assembly GCA_013399225.1 of Rhipidura dahli. Classification (NCBI taxonomy): domain Eukaryota; kingdom Metazoa; phylum Chordata; class Aves; order Passeriformes; family Rhipiduridae; genus Rhipidura; species Rhipidura dahli. The sequence continues at coordinate 1,550,063 of VXAC01000960.1, forward strand.
TATTTTATATTACTTTCCAGCCAGGTTAATAGATTTACTCATAATAATCTTTTAAACCTACACATATTGTCTATATTTGGAACTTATATTATTCCTTTTGTCAGTCTTTTCTCAAGCATACATTGTGAAAAAAAGCTGCATATCAGAGCAGAATATACATGCACTTTCTGACCTACCTTTGCATACATTATAATGTTTTCACTTCCTTCCTCTAGCATTAGTATCTCTCCTGTTTTTCCTGTGGTGTACATAATTATCTGTTCTGTTGTTGAAAAGCACATTAAAACTCAACATTTGCAGTGGGATTTAAGATTTTGCCAAGTTTTCCTATTCTGCAAATACAGAATAACAACATTGTTTCTGCCACAATGCTTTGGAGTAAAGCCAGTCTTTTGGATGGTGATCACTGGCATTTTATTTTACAGTTCAGACAACTGCAATTCCTATAGTAGCACACCAGAGCCCAAAAGTAACTTAGAAATATGGACTGATGCTACCCAGTATGGTTTTTTCAGTACTTTTGATATTTAAGAGCTATGATATGCGCTTAATAGTTTAATTAAATTATATGGTTCACATTTTTGGGTACCTTTTGTCCTTTGTTCTAATAAGAAAAGATATTTAGATTCTCTGAATTATTAAATGGATTTTATCCTTTATGTCCAGAGAAGGAGCACTTCTAATGCACACACTTTGCCACAAATCCTGCCTCTCTTGCAGTTAGTGAGCTTTGGGAAGACACCAGAATGGGAGCAGAGGTGCCCAGAGGCAGACTTTCAGACAGTCTGTATACACCACATGTACAAAAACAACCCTCAGTCTCTCCTTTGAGGGATGCAGCTGGCTTTGGACACTCATGGAGCCTGCAGGAAGGCCAGGAAGGTGTCTTACTTGGTGAAGCTACCCAGGCTTTTGGGGCAACTATGGCTATGTACAAGAAAGGCAGAAACAACATGAGGGAGATGGATTACTGAGGTAATGTCCCTTGTAAAGCTTTTTTCTCTTGCCTTTTACCCTCAAATGCCTCCAGCTACGACATTCAGCCTTCAATTCATAATTCAGTCAGAGCCAGAAGCCATGAACACCAAAGGATGAGATATCTTTTTTAAAGATTTTTTAACAGATAAGAAATTAGGTAAAGCACAATTGTCATGCACTTCATAGGATAAATGGGGCAAATGCTGCAATGGCATAGGCAATGCAGACTATTAAAAATGAAGTGCTGTTCCAGCATTCCTGTTGATGGTTCTTTATGGTTCAAGTGGAGGAACAAGGGAAGCATCAAGAGCTAGAAGTTTTCGCATTTAGTGGCTCAGAGATATTCTGGAAAAGGAAACAATTTCTATTAGTGGAGTGAACACATTTTATTTGAGCAAAAGTTTGGTCATCCTACTTCAGTTGTTCTGAGTGATGAAAATACAACGCACTCCTAAATGCTGATCAAGGTTAATCCAAAGGTCAGGCTGAATTCTTAAAAGAAATGCTGAATCTATTTGGTATCAAATTTTCTGTTCAAAGGGCTTGGGACCGTATCTCATGCAGTTACTATTAAAATATGGCCTCAAAACTGAATGGAGCAATGTTCATTGTTGTGTCTGAAACTGCTACAAAAAGAAGACCACTGCAATAATGGAGAAAAGAATAAGCTATCATATGTTCTTCAATGTGAATGTCATATATTCTCCTTTGCTGTAAAGTGGCTTCTGGAATACTGTATTGTCTTCTGCATTTCATTAAGGTACTTTCACAGCAGTCTCTCAGATTCATGTAGAGCTGGTCCTGACAGGGATTTCTGACCTTTTGATGGATATAATTTTGCCTGTAAAGCAAGCTGATGGTTAACCTTATTCCCAGTGGACAAGTGTCCATAGGACAAAGACCAGCAGTGCTCAGCAAATCTGGGCCAAATCCTCATCTGGTGCAAATCATCGTGGGTTCACCAAGTCACTATGCATCAGCTGAAATTTAGCCTCAGTACAGGCAGTAATGAAATTCATATTGATACCAGTGAAACCAGGATTTTGCACCTCAGATTCAGCTAATATCTAGTCAAGATTGTAATACTATTATAAAATGATTTTGAATTTAAATATGGTAATATGCCACTTAGAGTAGATTAGGTGCTTTTGCTTGGAATTCTCCTCTAGCTCTACTGTATAATAACAGGGCTTTTGTGCAGAGAACTTTGCATTCTTCCATGAAGCAAATGTGTGTTTGGCTTAGGTTCAAACCTAATGAAATAGAAGGTCTTGAACCCTTCTCCCCTTATAACAGTTCATGGTATGGAAGCATGAATTTAGAGTGCCTGGTTGCAATCACATAGAAAACACATCTTCCAGTGACTGTCTGGCATCTCAGCTCTCTGGTTCCTTGGCTGTGATGCATTGGTTGAAAGATCAGAAAAAACCTTGGTACTGCACTTCCTGCTGCATTAGCCAGATGCTGATGTCCTGGCAGGGGAACAGGACATGGGGAAAACTCTCTTCCGTCTCTTCTTCCCCCCTGCCAGTGGTAACATTGATTTTGGGGTTTAGGTATTCTCATGTAATCAAAATAAATGTAGTGTCTCTTGTTCAATATTTATTTTTAATTACACCTTATCTCTTTGTCTGCCGTTGAGCCACTTCTCCAAACTGTGTTAAGAATTTGTATGTAAATACTTTAACATAAAAAACATGAAAAGTGGCATGGTGTTGAAGTGCTTGACATTTAATGCTTTCTTCTGTTTTCCTGTTTATCTCTTTTTGCTTCCCATAACAAACAGTTACTTTTCCCTCCAAATGTCATTCTGACAAGCGTTTTGAGTCGTGACCTTTATGAGTCAGACAAACTGAGCAACCAGAAATACACATCCAATTTCAGTAACTTTCAGATGTATGTACGTACACCACTTACAATGAAGTTTTATGATTTCCACCTATTAACATACATCATATTGCATCATATTCGGTCTGCTAAGATAGCAGTTCTCCCTTCTGTGAGACCCACTGCCTAGATGAAATTCAGTCTCAGAAGATGTAATTGCCAAAGAGGTGGTCTTTTTCTACCTTTTTGGGAAGTTTCAGTTTGTAGATGTACCTCTTGCCTGTCTTACCTTTATGTAACAAAGAAGCAGTCGTACTTGGGACGACCATTTAACAGCCAACTAACCCACACCTAAGTGGGTATGAGTAGTAAAATATGGTTTTAAGTACAAAGTATCTCATAGGTTTTCAAAATATGTCTATGGGTTCTTCAAGGATATCCCTAGTGAGGAATTAATACTCTTCCACAGGGTTCCAATTTGTAAAATGTTGAAGGCTCATCAAAGTTATGCTCATTGCAGCCCACATACGTGCAGGTGATGCATTAGTCTATTTAGAAATAAGGATGCCATAAAATTCTGGACAGTTTTGCATGAATAGCTTAAAGTAGTAATGCATAGACTGAATTTTATCACCACAAATATGTTTGAAATATGTAAGTTACTCTGGAAATAAATTCAGGTTAATTTAGAACCAGAGTTTCTTCTCTGATTTGAATAGTTCCAGAGACACAAGCCAGTTCCACAATAATTATGACCACTTTTTAATTACAGACAAAACTTGGAAGCTTTCGCTGAAAAAAAATGAAACAAGCTAATAAAGAAATTAATTTTATAAAATATTTCCATTTTCCTCCACACAGTTTCCCTGAGTGATTTGCTGTAGTACAGTTCCTAATTTTTTTCCATCTCTAAGAAATATTTTTTATCTTTATTGATTTTTCTTTTTTGTTGTTGTTGCCATTGGATTTCATTTAAAATATTCTGTGGGATTTGGCATTTTTCTTGTTGAAAAATGGGTGACAATAATTTACTCTTTATAAAATTTCTACTATTAAGGATATTTTGAAATATTATGGAGCAGGAAAAAGGAACAAAAAGATGAAAGAGTTGAGTAATTAACATAGATTTCAATGAACTGACAGCAATCAAATGCCGATTGATAGCATAAATGTTACAAAATTAGATTTCTTTGTTGTGACTGAGAAATAAAACATAAATTTTAGCTAAGACCAAATAAACAAGATTTTTTCAAAGGACTGAAATGATAAATAAAAATAAAAATAGGAAAAAAAGAAAAAAATCACTTGTCTTTGTGGTTTTTTTTCTTTCTAGCTGTATCATGGGTCTAATGAAATCTATTTCCCTCTGTAAAAATTTTGACTTCAGTGAGATTAATGATGTCTTTCTGTGAGAAAAAAACAGAACTAACTAATTTTTCAAGGAAAACATATTTTCTTTAATAATGTTTTTAAAAATATTCTACATCAAAGTTACAAAGGGAAACAATCTCTTCCAATAAAATACAAAATCAACTCACAACTAATTATAATTAAGAATTAAAAATAATGTTCACAGGATTATTACACAGCACCACAGATAAATTACATTTACATACCCCGTATTCATGCAACTGCTGAGGTAAGAAGTGCAGGAAGTTTATGATGTCCATCCTTAGCACTGAATTTTTCAGATTTTCTTCTGAAGTACTGCTTTGGAAAGTAAGGATTCCACTTTCATAATAATTTCTGATCATCAGCACTTCAGCTGTCATCTTCTGGAATCCTGCTGGGAATACCTCAAACTTTTAACTCTACTCTAAACAGGATTTTTATGGTTTAAGGTACACTGCAGGCCTCTGTGCCCAAAAAAACCCCCCATCTGATGATCACCACATCACAGTTAAGGTCTGATCCCTGTCCCAAAATGTGATTTAATCCATATGTACAGAGCAGCTGGGCCTGCAGCACATAACCAATATCTGTGACTTAAAAAGCTTGGATCACATATGCTTGAAATAAATGTCAGACAAGAGGAAAAGCACAACTTTTAATGGTAAAACACAAAACATTTAGATGCAGCAGGTGCATTTAGCAATCTATGAGTAATTCATTCCCCCCACAAAACTTGGTTAGTGTAAAAGGTCAGGATCATTCCCTCATGGATTTGTAGGTATATGTTGGTCCCTCCTAATGCCTCAGCAGAACATGATGTTTTTAACATCATTGCCATTTAAAGGCAAAATTGCATTTTAAACACATGCACCTAAAACTGTTACATTTTCTCCTTTTTGCCTTTAAGGTAATAAGATATGGTACTTTGCAGTCCTGCACTTCTGCAGAAATATGTAGGTAGATAAGTGTGCCTAGTATATGCTCTACCATATAGATAATATATCATATAAGCCATACCAGAGGCTTTGTCATGGGCCTCATCCTAACCTTCCTCTGCATAGTTCAAATTTAGATGCCCTTGCCATCCTCAGCAATATGTAATAAAAGTGATGCTTGAGTCCACAATTTCACTTTCTGTAGCAGCTTTTATTTAGATCATTTTACACTTTTTAGATTGGAATTTTCCTGAAAGTATTTTTTCTGCAATATTTAAAACATGAGTGCAAACTGAATTATTACTTTTACTGTTGTTTTATTACCTCAAGGTTGCAACTGATCAAATTGATAAGTAAAATTTAAACTATATTTTATAACGTTTTCATGTCCTGAAACCCTAATTTCAAAGTGTTTTTACTTGCTATTTGTAGGTAGAATGAAAACAATTTGCATGTAATGAAACCCATTTTTTCACAGACGTTTTAGCTATTTTTTCCTCTTAATTTGTGTTATTTTCTTTTGTTAATTTTTATTATCTGGATTGAGTAAAATGTAAGTAAAAAATTATTCTTGCTTTAACACATTTCAGATCCTACATTGTGTTGTTTAGTTTGGCAAAAATAGTAACAGAACAAAACTGATAGCTGACAAAAGATTAGATAATAACTAAAATTGCAAAGCAAGCTGGCCTAAACGAGTCTTAGGATAGATTCAGCAATGCTGAAGCCAAACTGGCTGTTCTCTTTCCACAATCTCTACTCCTAAAGCCTTCCTGACAGTTAAATTTGGGAAAAAAAATCTCTGAAGACATGTGAGTTTTTGAAAATGTTCTGTCTTCTGTTAGAAGTAGATTAGAAACATTAGAGTGAAGTGCAAATTATATCACAAAATTATGAGACACTGAATCTGCTTAAATGAGAAATATTGATGAACATCATGAAGGAAATGCTAATCAAGGTATCTGTCTGTGGAAAAATAGACTTTAAAGGTAATTACATAACAAAGTAATCCACACCCTTCCTTCATGAACATCTGTGTGAAAGAATTTACGCGGAACTTGAATTTTAATTATAAATTATGATTTTTAATTATAAATTTTATCCGTTGAATGAATGCTGCCACAATGATTTGAAGACTGAGGAATTCACCTACTATCAGAGGGGTTACATTTACAGACATATTTAGAATAATGAATGCTGTCAGCTTGTTGATAATCATGAACCTCCCAACAGCCTTGGGAATTCAAGCTGTGGAACAAAATCTCTCATTGACATTAGTGGGGAAAAAAAATGAGCCTGTGCATTGGTATTTTCAGAGAATTTTAATGTTTCTTAAAATTGCAGGAGTTAGCAAGCCTTCAGTAGAATCCAAGACCTCCAGAAACTACACAAAGGAAATGTTCCTAATACTCCTTTATATAACACCTTGCAAGTATCCCTAATGATAGAAGCTGTTACTGCCAAGAATATTAGAGAGATATGAACCTAATATTGAAATGTCTTCATATCTATTATCTCCTTACTCGATTTAACTGCCCATCATTTTTGTGAAAAGAAAGGATTCCCCTCAGTCAGAGGAAAAATGGAATTTACTAATACATAAATTGCATTGACATTCTCAGCCCAAATCTTTCTCCCAGATGAGAAAAAAAAAAAAAAGTATTAATTACACATGAACTCCAGTCCTTTTCTCAAGTTATTTTATTCTAAAATTATTTCTGCATTCCCAAAATGCCTAAAGCTATTAAATAAGTTTTCCCTTGAACTGCATTAATATTCTCTAGTGAAAATGAGGAAGAACTCATGTTAACAGTTAGCTACATTAACAGAACATAAATACCTCTGCTAAGGTAACAGGAATCAAAGTAGTAGTTATTAAAGAAGAGGTGACATTGGGTGAAATAATGTCAGGGCAAAATCTTTCATAACAGATGAATCATGTACAAAGACGTTAAACTCTAACTTAGTACTACAAGTAGGAAAGAAAAGGAAATTAGGAATCCTGTAGATATTAATGACAACAGGAAATACATCTCACTCTCTATGAAGGGTGTTGGTTTGGATGTGCAGCAAGGTCTGCAGTGGCACCTAATTCATGCAATCTTCCAGTTACTCAAATCAGTGTTGCAAACTTACCAATTCCATTTTTATCTGCCCTCATCTTGCAGAATTTCAGCACTTTAAATTAAATTTCAGAAGAGTCCATATCTGACTTTCAAAGCTTTTTTACTCTATATGTGGTATTAGACATATTCTAGAACATATTCTGTGGTTTTGTGATCTTCAATATGAGGGAAAAAAATGAAGCAAGTCTCCTAAAATATCTGCAGGATATAGACATTAGATATTAGTTAATAGGGAAGGCATGTCTAAAATGCACTTGGGTTGGTAAGGCATATTTGAATTTAACTGAAATGGGAGCAAGTCCATGTTAAGTAAAACTTTTTATACCTTGGTGAAATATTTAGCAGTTCTTGTCTGAAGTTGATTGGAAAGCAGTAATACTCAATGTATAAGAGTAACTGATAGCTACTAGCTACATAATCTGTAGCATTAGCCCCATCATTACTGGGATTTTTCCTGTTCTGCTGGGCTTTTGCTTTAATGCCCTACAGCTCTGAACTGTGAGCCCTGATACTCCAGACAAGCTGCAGAGAAGGAATGATGGAGGGTTTTCCACTAATCTGAAACTGCCAGAACATCAAGATTAGGGAAAGGCAGGTGTTCTGTTTCTTTTTCTCTTATGAAATTCAAATAAGATGGGAGAAAGATGGTAGTAGAACAAAATACCGAAAAAATTTGCAGGATACAGTTATTTTCCCTCTTTTTTTTTTTTTTTTTTTTTCCATTATAGGGCAGATAAAGAGTCATTCATATTATTCCTCAGAAAGAGCTCATTATAACATGATGAATGAATGAGTGAATGAAAGAGTGAATAAGAAGCATAATCCCAAAGGTGAAATTAAGTTTTATGTCGTTTTATGTTAGGAACTTCTATGTTTATGAAGTTTTTTTCAACTGACCATTTAGACTACAAGACATCTTGTCTCTAAAGCCCTCAGGTCTCAATTCACACACATTGTGTTGGAAAGTATACAGAGAATTTTTGTGGGAAACATCTTTAAATGAATCTTTCCTATTTTATTAGAACCAGAATCTTTGGAGTCCTGTGGATGCACCCAGAGTCAGCTTCTGCAGCAAGCTGAAAACTGTTGTCAATTATAGTTTAGTATTTTCTATATTTTCAAAAAATTTGTGCACGAAGAATTCTTCTTTGGTTGAAATTTCTTCTTTGTTTCTGTAACTTTTTATTTTCAACCTCACTGCTTTTCATCCTAAACCTGAAAGATTGCATATGTCTTAACTATTGTTTCCCCAGTGAATCCTTTTTCTCTTGTTTATTGATCACCATCACATGAGCTCTTTTAATAATGAAAACAAAATTATATGGGTTAAAAGGATTTAAATGCCTTTATATTACATACCTTCTATTTTAAAGTATTTTAATATACTTAAAATGTAGCCAAACCTTATTCCAAGTGTTTAGAAATTCAACACCAATACCACTTGCATGCTTTTCTAAGTTTATCCATCAAGTAGTTTTTCATGGTATGCATTAAAAGGATATACTTAATTTGCCATTGCCATTAATTTCCTTGCACATTTCAAACAATAATTATTCTTCACAACTCCCTAATAAAGAAGAAAACTTTTCTCTTGTCCTCTACAGTGTTTTATTACTTCCATTTACAGCAGCAATTCAGTAATTACATTCCACTACCACCCCTCAGCATGTCAGTGGCATACTGGCAACCTAGACAGTAAACCCCGACTCTATTTCATTTTTTCTAACTCATGACTTTCCAATCATGAAGATTATTCATATTATAGGTGTTAAAAACAGAAACTACTTCATTTTAGACCCCTTGAAATTCCTCTGCTTTTTCTCTATTTTAAATAACTAAGAAAAAACCAAAGGGAGGTGATAGGGAGCTTATGGATTTCATCCTCAGCTCAACCATTTTACACAGCTAAAACTCAGCTGTAGGTCAACCTATAAAAGTTACTGACTGTGTCCTGTCATGCCAGAAACAAACATCCACAGTGTCTCATTCATATTCTTTCATAAGTTGAAACATTTGTTCTTATTATTTCTCTGTCATGCAGCCAGAACAAACACCAAGTTAGTCCTTCTAATATACAGAGAAGCATGCAAGTAAGAATCAGCAGGGCTCAGTCACTACAACTAACATTTTCACATTTTACCTATTCAGAAAGGTACACTGAGAGAAATGGTGTATGCAGAAGGTTCAGAAAGGTTTGTTTGGGAGGTTTTATGTTCCAGTTTTCCCTCTCTAAAAAAGTTTATCCACTTTACCAAGTGAACCAATGACCATATCCATTTTGGATCAGCTGTACTTTCTACATAATTAATTTTATCCTGTTAACCACCGGTACTGCTGAAAAGAAGTGCCTTAAACAAAATAGAAAAAAGGCCAAAAATTCCACCCTGAGTGAAAAAAAATTCTTTGAGATGGCAATCCATTATATGTTTGAAGGCTGGGAGTCCAGAGACATTGTGTGAGAGAAATTAGAATATTGTTTCTGTAAGTGAAATATCTTGAGTTTTCTTATTTGGAGCAAATCACACTTGCAGGTTATTTTAGGTGTCACTCAGAACCCCCTTCAAAAAACCCAAGGAGGAGCAAACACAGCTGTCTTTGATATAAAATTATGTCAGCATTCCATTTTGGCACTGGTGCATGATTTATGTGGGGGACTCTCAGCAAAGCCAGGGAACAGACTCTAAAAACACCACCTAACTTTTCTCCTTTTCTCTCATTCCCTTCTTTAGTTCTCAAAACTGCCCCATGGGGAAAGCACACATCTTGCAGTGTCCCTGTGGGCAAAGTGGTAGCACAGAGCTGCACAGTGAACCTTCACTGAGACAGAGGTACAAGAACTGCTGTTTTCCTGCTTGGGTATTTCAAACACACTCTCTGGTATAAATATGACCAGATGAACAGATAAACAGAAGGAATTTATCCTGCTTTTCATATCTACCATTAACATTAATGAATGTCTAAGTGTGAATGCTGTTTTTTACCCAGGCATCTCAGAGGTTCGCTGTGTGAGCTCAGGTCAGTTTTAACAATTTTGTTTGTTTCAGTGGTCCACATAACAGAGCTGGATATTTATGCTAAGAAATTTGGACTAAGACAAGTATAAATCACAACATTTCTATATACTGTGAAAAATGCATCTGGTCAAATGGCCTGATTTTATTATTTTTGTTGGGGTATGTGAGTCAGATACAGAATTTTGATAAGCCTCTGACTTACTGCTACATTATAATTTGTGGTATACAGTACCATTAATGCAAGAGTAACCCTAAATATAGTTGTCAACAAAGCTTCACTTCTTTTGTAGTAGAGTTTTATGTGGTGTTTTTGTGGATTTGAGTCTATTTATTTGGCTTCTAGTCACATTCTACTTAAAATGTTTCATCATTAAATCTTCCAACAAATATAGTGTTCTTAAGTATGGCAGTTTGAGATCATTTTTTTCCTGTGAAGTGTAGATTGTGTCAATGTCATATTCAGTATGTGGCATGACGGAAATTATTTTTGTGAATATCTGCAAATCTTGATTGTGGGATGTGAAAAAAGTGCAGTGTGTAGTAGAGGTTATTCCTTTATTTGAATCAAACATATGACATATGGCACATGACATTTTTTGATGTGTCCCATATCCCACATAATGGAAGACTGAAAATGGGAAGTAGTAATGTGTGAATGAGTAGTAGAAGTTTCATTAGCTCACAGCAGGAACATCAGAAGGTGCCTTAACCTCTCAAGGGAGTTCATCTGTTACTTCCTAGGCATCTCTCCAGGAGGAGGACTGTGCTCCAGAAGAGCAGGAGTTGTACTTTACCTGAGAAAGGTGTCAATGACTGAGCAACCAGGTTGCTGCTTGATTTGAGTGGGAGGGGAAGGTTCCTAAAAGCACTCCTACACCCCATCATTCTTAACAGATAACCTAACTCCAGAATTTTAAATTTCTGGATAAATGAGAGATGCTATTAAATTTCATCTTCTCTTTGCTCTCTCAGGTTTCTGGAAATAATTTCCAAGATCCTGCAGTTGCTTGCCCTTTTGGGAACTGGCTTTGTAAAGCAAAGAGAAATTGACATTGCTGTAATTCATAGCCTGTGGAGAAAGATGACCTTACATAAACTTATAAATGTCAAATTCTGGCAAGAATAGAGGCAGCCCTGTGGGATAGTTTGAGTCAACTGTATATGTTATTTTAGAGATTCAGACTAAACCTGCCACTGGAAAAAAAATACAGTCAAAAAGAGTTTGTCTATTAAGTCTTATTACTGGGTAGAGATAATGTGGAGCTATGCTTCAATGTGAGTTTGACATATAAAACCTAGCTTGGACTTATTAAAAATAGGATAAAGACCTAACTTCCTGGGTTCAAGCACCAGATCAGGAGAGAATTTGTAGATCTCTTCTGAATAAAGATGCAAGGTAAGACATTAGCTATTGTAATGAAAAAGGAGTGGAATATCTTCCTTTATTTCTCCTGTTTTCTTTTGATGATCAGCATTTGCCTCAATTGTGATGGCATGCTGTTAAAGTGGGTAGGGGTAGAGAAAAGAGGAACGCTTCTCCTGTCTGGATGTTGAAGGGAAAGATGAAAAATTATGTGAAAAATGAGCACATTCAGATTCTTAGAGCAGACTATTCAGTGCTTTTCTATCAGGTCCTGAAATATTCCTGTTTATAACAAAAGTTAAAATTCGGGTATTTAATGCAATTGACATAAACTCTGGCTAGCTTTAACTCATGTTAATCAGACCAAGCTGCCATAATTACTGGTTCTAAATGTATATAATTAAAATTAATTTTCACACTGAGAGACATGAAATGTTAACTTGACATGTTATGCAATTTGACAATATAATACAACATTGAAGCTCTTTTTGAAATTATTTTTATGGTGATATTTTAAGTTAATTCTGTTCATATAAGAATATGGCCTATTGCTGCAGATTAGTATAACTAGGGTTTGAAAATGTTTTCTGTCTTAAGTATCCAAATGCTGTTCGATATCCTGGAGCATTAGCAATAAAAATCATAAATTACTTAACGTGGCGCATAAAGTAAACCATTTATCTCTCATCTTTCCTGCTAATTGACTAAAGTGAAAATGCATCTGAAAGGTTTTATGTATTTACTGATGACTTTCAGAGAATGTTTATAATTGCTGCTCACTGAAATGAGGATGCCAACCACAGTGCCATCAGGTTTTCCCACACTGTTTCCTGACCTGCAGAGTCCTTGCTGCTCCAGTGTTTGGCTTTTCTTAAGCAAAGACCACCAGTTGGGTTAAATTATTCTGTACTATGTACCTGAGCAATTATGTTGATTTCAGTGTCTGTAATATATCCCGCTCTGTTGACATAACATGACTACATAAAGCTTCCATCTAATTTTTTACATGGAAGCTCTATTTTGAAAAAGCTTCCAAGCCACTTTTTTAATAGAATGTGCTGCATTGCACTCGATTAATAGAGCATTCTTTGTTATAAAATGTTTGCTATATTTCTTCCACTGTGTTTGCATAGGAAAAACAGTCACACAGTCTAATAAACTTTAGAACAAGTATCTTCATTAATACTGTTTTACAGACAGCAGATTTCATCCAAATTGTTTTTAAAGCTATGTATCTTGACATGGCCAAACCCATGAAAGCCATGTTACAATTTCCATGCAGCTTACAAGCCTACTTTAAATGTTTAGAGAGGACCTGCTCTCCCAGTTGAACTTATGTCAGTGTAAGATTTTAACATCAACTACTGCCAATTGTCCTTTCTGTCTAATGAATAAAAGTAAACAGATGAAGTTTGAAGATGCCCATATCACCAAAAAATAAAAATCCATATTTCTCCTTTTAGAAAAACCTGATTAGTATAAATAATCTAATTAAACTTGCTATGGGGTTATTTAGAGCCTGAAGACTCCATTTCCAAAATAACTGCTTTTCATTTTCTCATTCAGCACATACTTGCTTATAATAAGTTGTCTAGGTTTTCACAGCTGTTCTGTATTTATAGTCTAAAGGGAAATTCACTTGTCAGGGATGGTATGACAAATAAATGTTCCATATGTCCATTTTATTCTTAGGTATATTTTCTTATTAGCTGACAAATTGTCAAGAAATACAGTCTGAAGCTGTTTAACAGCTCACAAACAGAGGCTGCAGGGTTTTATGTGCCACATCCCAACCAATTGCGAAATGATGTGCAGTTTTCTTAAAGAAGTGTAAAATTTTACTGACCTTTCAGACCTTTTGGGACTCTTTACTACAGCTATTCCCATTTCTGGAACTCTTGGAGTGGGCAGATGGAAATCATCCACTTCAGTGTGGCAAGGGAGAACTGTAACAAATCTTCTACTTGTCATCTAAATTTTCTGGGCAGCATCATCAAGACAGTGTGTGAACTTCTCTGTTTTCTCCCTGTTCTTTCCTGGGATAAAATGTACACGACATCATAAAGACCTTGTGAGGAAACTTTCACCTAACACTTACAAAGTTCCCAAAAATGAGGCTCTCCAGTGTTGAGGAATTATTACAGGAAAACGGACACTGGGAANTGGCGCTGCGCCCCCGGCTCTGCCCGCAGCCGCCGCTCCCCCGGCCGGGCGCTCCCGGCGTGCGCGGCTGCGAGAGGAACGCGCACTCGGGCTTTGAATTCTGTGCAATTCACTGATCTGGCGTTATTCTTCCAATCACAAAAATCTCTCTTTTGTTTTCCTTCAGCACTGTCGACTTAAGTACGATTTCATATTATGCTTTATGGCTATTAACTCATACGGAAACAAACCCCTGACTTTCGTGTTATGGCTCTACCATCACTGTGGTGAACCTGTCTGCTGTGTTTGACTGGGGTAGAATTAATTTTCTTTACATCAGCTAGTGTAGGACTCTGTTTTGGATCTGTGCTGAACAGAGAGTTGGTCACACAGAGATGTTTTTGTTATTGCTGAGTGATGCTTACAGAGCTAAGGTCTTTTCTGCTTTTCCTACTGCCATGCAGGCAAGGAAACTGGGCANGCATGTCTCCAGCCCTGTTTTCAGAAGGGAACCTGCAATGAGGCACGTGTGTCTGGCAGTCTCTGCTGGGATGGCCTCTATGCTGAGGTTTGCTGCGAATGTGCAGGCCAGGCATGGAAATAAGTGAGAGTCTGGATATCATTCCTGCTCTTTGTGGACACAGCAGATGAGTCAGTGTATTGCAGCAGAGACATGCTATTGACAGAAGTTCCTAGAGTAAATGGGACCTGGAGAGAGTTATTCATGACCTTCCACGTTTTTCATATACATCTTCACCTATCTAGCCCATAATAACAAGTTCCTATTACATTGCCAAAAGGCAGTCAAAATGAAAATGGGAGTTTCATTTTAACTTACCTTAGGGCTGACAACTACTAATTACTGAGACTTATATTGGTGGGTGGTTTTGGTTTTGTTTTTGTTTTNACATCAGCTAGTGTAGGACTCTGTTTTGGATCTGTGCTGAACAGAGAGTTGGTCACACAGAGATGTTTTTGTTATTGCTGAGTGATGCTTACAGAGCTAAGGTCTTTTCTGCTTTTCCTACTGCCATGCAGGCAAGGAAACTGGGCATGCATGGGAAATTAGGAGGGGACACAGCTGGGACAGGTTACCCCAACTGACCAAAGGGATATTCCATACCTTATAATATGGTGCCCAGTATATAAAAGGGCAGGGGAGAAGAAAGAAGGGGACAACATTTGAAGTGATAGCATTTTTNAGAGAGTAATGTAATGGTGAAATGAATTAGACATGATTTGTGCAAGCCATGATAGAACCAGCTCTGAACTGGTGTATGTCTTGCCAGTTATGAAAGATAAAAAACCTGGCAATATGCACTAGAAAGATCAAACTTTCTTTCCTAATTTTCCTTTGGCAAAAGATGTGGAGTAGATAATCTCTGAGCAACAGGGAAAGTAAGAAGTACAACCCCCAGGAAAGCTGCATTGACAAGTAATTATCAGGAACACCAAAGCAAACAAGGTCTAAAATAAAGACTTCAGTGTTAGGCAAAACTTCTCTATTATCAAACATCTAGGTTTGAATTGATTTTTCTGCCCTGCTTGTCTCTAATGACTTGCTCTCTGGAGGTGTTTATCTTCCATTAAGGCAATAAATAAAATCTAGGTAAGCAAAAGAAAAAGGCTGAAATTAGGTGAGACCGAATTTCACTTCAGTTCTCAAGAACCTAAGGGTTCTCTTCCAGCCTTTCTCCTGTGACTGGTACTGGACTATAGCATTAAAATATGATCCCTAAAATTATGTTGAATAAATGAGTGTCATACATGCATAGTGGAGAATAAATACCACTATTTATGACAATAGGTAGTATTTCTGCTACCTGGTAATGCACTAGATAGAATGCTGTCCTCTTGTAGTAGATACCACAGAGATAAACAAATGTTAATGCCTAGTCCTAAAAAACGGTACTGGCGTAAAGAAATGTTTGGATATTTTTACCATTCTCTGCCTAGAATGAATTCCAAACTGCATTGCCAAAATAATCTCTACTTGTATGAATTAAGCTCTGAAGAACTCAGTTCTTTTGAGCTGACTCCTTCCAATTATTTATTACTACTGAAATAGATGACATAACACATTTAAGCCTTTGCAGCTTATCTGTAACCATATCTGTGCTGTTAATAGGCTCCCCAATAAACCATCCCAGATACACCAGTTACAAGCACAGCACAAGATTTCCTGTTAACTTGTATTTTATTTTTTCATCATACACAATGCTGGTGGCAGCATTTCAGGGAAGAGTAATTTTAAGAGCATTTAAGAACCTGTCAAGAGAAGTATCTGGAAGAGTTTAGATTAAACATTTAAGTTAAACATTAAGCTTGCTTAAGTAAATGGCTAAATGTCTTACTGGACTGCAGCAGCTGTGATGCAAAAAAACCTCCCAAGCTCCTTGTTTCCTTAAGAATTACTCAATAAACTCATTATGTGAGCAGCTTCTGCCAAGGAGCAGTCTCCTGTGAGCAGGCAATACCTTCTGGCTCTTTAATGGTATGCCATTTCCACCACACTGTGGCTAAAAGTTGTGCACTATGGATCTGATTATTCAGACTGTGAATTCATATCAAAAGCCCAGCTCACCTCCATCCCATAGATGCCATGACATCCCTTCTGCTGATTCCTGAGTTTGCTTTTGGTGCAGGACAGCCAGAAAGTTCCTGAAGATCAGTGCCCAAGCCGCAAACCTTATTCACTCTTCAGTAATTCAACTTCTGCACCTTTGCTTGAAACCACAGAAGAAGGAAAGAAGTGGGTTTTTTGAGGGGTTTACTTGTGGAACGAGTTTCATAGAACAGCCAAGCTCTGAGAGAGGATTAAACACAGGTGATTGTCAGGGTTGACCTAAAATGTGATTCCAGTGAAGATATGTCCTCATATATTTTTATAAGGTTTTTACAATGTAAGTCATCAGCAAATACTCCATCTCCCCTAACAATGTAATTAAACTGTTGCAAAGGTGGTACATTTACGGCATGGCAAATACATTTATCTTAACCACTTAGCTGACTTGCTAAAGGTTTTTAATAATGCCCAAAGTAATGGGACCTGAATAATTCATGTCCAAATTAGATATGCATTAATGGTCCCAATGTAGTTAACTGGAAAACTAGGATCTGGCTTAGTGTCTGCTCAGAGCAATAAAACACTTTGAAGGCTACTGCGACTGTAACTGCTAGGCTCAATAAAGCTGAGTCACAAAAAAGCAGTGATTTAATCTTTCCTGTTTACCTTCTGTGAAATACACTGCTTGTGGAACCACTGCCATAGAGGAACACTTCAGTTTACATGGCCAAATAATCAGATTTTTGCTAACATTATTTGCAAAATGCAATCATTTAATCATACCTTTTCCAGCAAAACTGATTCTGCACATTTTCCATAACAGACTGCTTACCATTTTAAAAGTTTGATAATTAACTTATAGAATAAATTCATAGGATTTTAGCTTTCTGAGCATTACCTCAAATTTTTTCGCACAGTTTCTGCTGAAAGGTAACCATGTTCAGATAAGGTTCTGTTTGAATAAAAGGACAAGATTTATTACAAAGAACCANCCCGCTTGTGCATGGCAAGCAGGGATCTAATTCTTTGCTTTGCTTTGCATGCATGCACAGCTTTTGCTTTCCCTATGAAACCATCTTTTTCTCAACCCACAAGTTTTCTAGCTTTTATCCCAGTGGTGGGGGAGTGACCAGGTGGCTGTGCAGGGCTTCTGCTGGCTAGGGTGAAACCACGACAAAATCTTTCCACATTTCTTTGTAACAAACCTGTATTGTCTAAATGGGTTAATTTATCCCTTCTTTATCATTTCTGTCCATAAGTTTGTGAGTAATTGTGAGTCTATGACAGGGGCAGGCCAAAATATATAGGTGAGGCAGCATGTGTCCCATTTTGCATATATGCAACCATTTCACCCTAAGGCAGCCCAAATGTTCAGTGCAGATCAGTATCTGAAGGGAGGAACAGATGGCTTGTGTGAGTGGTGCATGGTCCAAGCAAGGGCACTAAGGAGTCAGCAGAAGGCACTCATATTTGTCCCTGCACTCCTTCTCTCTTCAGTTTGTTCTTCACTCCACAAATAACACTCAAGATTATATTTGACATTGATTCTGAGCACTGTAGCCTAGATAAGAATATGAGGGGTAATAATTAGGAAGAAGGAGAAAAAAATGTACAGTGTGTTACTTTTCTAATTTTTACGTCTATACAGTAGTGATGCCATAATGTTTCATCTGAAATAGTTACATGTTGCAAAGAATATAATTACAAATTTAATACGTAAGAATTGAAATTTGACGCCTTCACTATGCATCTCTTTCCAATGTGTGGCCACCTTCATGCCCTTCTTTGCTCCAAGGGCTGACTCATGATCAGCATTGTGCACCAGGTGTCCTTGGGCAGTTCCCCACCTGTGCTGGTGCAGGGGCTTGCTCTGTGCCAGCCAGGGCAGGACTTGCATTTGCCTGTGCTGAAATTCATGTGTTCCCTCTCAGTCTACCGAGGTTCCCCATGGTTGGTAGCCCTGCCTGCTGGTGTGTCCAACACCACCTCTAACTTGATATTCTCCTCAAAATTTCTGAGGGTCCCATTGTCCAGACCATGACTGTCTGAAAGAGTAATTGGGAATGGTAAATATAGGAAGTAAGTAATGGGTGCCCAAGAAGGCTGTTCAGAAAAGGATCATGTTCAATTGGCAGAGAGGTGGCTGATAGTCAGAGAGCAGAGTGTAGGTTACTGAGCCTAAGGTTCAAGAGATAAATAAGTGGTGAAGGTTTGTGTTATTGGAGTGAAAATAGTTGGGCAATGATTGGAGAAGGTTTTACAATACAGCTGGAAGTAGGAAATTCAGGGGAGCACTGTACAAAATGGGAAGAGGAGGCAAGTACTTTTAAATTTTTAGCAAAGGAAATCAGTTCATAATTAATCACTCTTAATATTTGATGGTATTTTTGTTCAGTTAGTGAACTAAAATTATTGTTACTGTCTTAATGCCTATGTAAAGTACTAAAGTGTAATGGGATCACAAAACCTCATAAGGGTAAAAAAAGATCACTAAAGTCTCAGATTGTTCACTTTTCAATACTGTGACTGGGTATCCTGTAACAGATAAAAAAAAGAACATTTCTCTGGAAAGGAATAACTCTCCCTGCACTGGTAAATGCTAAATCTGAGTTCTGTTTCTATTTAAAACATAGCCAAGCTCTTCATTGAGATAGAATTTCAGTTCACTCACTGCAAATCCAAAGCAATACTCAGCTTGTTTATTCCTTCTAGAGTTGGTACTACCGATGAATTTTCTTCCATTGCAGTATGCTTAAATCTGTTGTTTCTCCATCAGACAAAGTTCCCATTGTAACTATAGACATTGAACTTCCCTTAAGTATAAGTGATTTCTAATTATTAATTTTCCTTCAAAGAGACATGAAAGTTAAAATACAGAAGAGCACTGTTCTATTACCAAACTTAGATCTGAGTGATAGGAAGTTGCTGGGCAAGAAAATGAAAGCAATGATTTTAGCTTTATCTATAATGAGCAAAATTTGCATAGAGGTCCGTGTAAATAGGGAAAAAATATTCAAATCAGATGATGGTTATAAGTGGAAGTACACACAGACTAATAATAAGAAGGGAAGACATCTTCTTTGGGAAGTTCTTCATTTTTTACTTTGAAAACATTGTTTTGGCTCTTTCCTCAAATTTTTCCATTCCTGAACTTGAACTCTTAATCAATTATTTAAATTAGAAATAATGTGCAAACAAACTTGCACGTGCATAAAAGGAAGAAAACCACTGGTAAATACAGTTGTATAAAATATTAATGCACTGCTTTAGGACATAACACTATTTCTTAATACACCTAGACAAAAGTCACTTTCTCTGACCAGTGGGGACTCAGACCCCTAAAAGCCCTTTTTTGGTCTCATTCAACACTTTTCATTGAAACTGTTAGGGATCAAGTGAAGCAGCTAACTTCATTTATGATTTGAAGTCTTGAAGGATCTGACATTCGAAATAAAAACAGAAATTGTGCAAATAAGGCCTGAATGCATTTCTCTCAAATCTGTTGCCATTTATGAATGTAAGGACTAAATCTGACCCTTAATTCACTTTACCATAGAATGGACAAGACTGTCTCACAAGACATTCTTGTAAGTATTACACTAAGCTCTCTGTCCTACATATCATCTTAACCTATATTACATTCCTCAGTTAATTAATCAGAAGAAAGCTGCTTTAAGATTTTTAAACATCAAGTGTACTTTTACACCATCAAATTTAAAAAACCCAACCCAACAGGAGGTAAATGAAATTTATCTGAAACCCTGGTGACTTTTCAATTAGAATTTCTTCAATCAATACGTAATATATTGGTTGAAGGTATTTACCAAATAGTCCCAAACTGCAGGCTTGAATCTCTGCAAATATATCATGTGAAAGATGAAGCATATTTTTGTCTTAAGCTAAACTGAGCTACTCCTGCACTAACAAAGATTAATACTGAGTTGCAAAATGCTGTCTATATTGCTAGGCTACTCGTGATGACATCTTGATATCTTATCTTTAGGAATAAGCCTCCTGCTCTAACTGACCTTACTTTGAGCAGAGGTGGGACTAGAGGTCCTTTCAAAACTCTTCCAGCCCTGTGATATGTTTCAGTCATATCAGATATATTTTGTTCCTGTTCCAGGAGCCTTCCTTATGCGTGCATTGAGGAGTACCATCCTACTTAATGACTTTGGTTGAATGGCATGCTTATCCTCTCCTCAGCCTCTTCAGCCTACAGCCTCGCATGTTGATGTAAACAACTGTGATACATCCTGCAGCTGCTACAGCTCCTTCCAGCAATATCAGAGCTCTTTCTCATTCACCTGCAAATATAACATCATAAGGTTATTGTTGGCCAATGATGAAACAGAGAAAAGTCTCTTCAAGTTCACCTTATTGATATCTCCTCTCTTCCCTTCCTATGTTCATGCCATGTTCCATGGCAGTTCCTGAGTAACCAGTGGCACTCTTCAATGTCACCATTTATCTCTGGTTGTAGAATCTTTATTTTGGCACTGTCTAGACAGTTGAGTAGATATTCTGCTAATAGATATTAAGAATTAAGCTACTTGGTGGCAAAACAGTCGATCCTTCTCAACAGCACTGCCCTGAGACAAATAATATCATAATATTTTTGCATAGAATATGGGCCCTATTATGTATCAAAATCTATGTACTAATTGATACACTCAGACAAAATCAGTTTTGGTAAGTCAAAAATCTCAGTAACACCAGAAAAGTGATAAAGCTAAAACATTACATTTAAAAATATAAAGACTAGAGTGGATTTATTTTATTGCTCGTAAGTCAAAGTCTGTCAGTGATATTTATTGAATTGCCATAGTTAGATAAAGCTCTCGGATTTACCAGCATGGACTCCCGAGACTCCCTTTTCTCACTTTATATTTCTTATGTCTTCATCTTGCTCTTATTATATCTTCAAAAATTATCTTCAAGCATAAAATAAATTGAGCACTGTTCTGCACCAAACGTACATTTTAATGGACACAGGCCTGTCAGCTCAGGTGTGCAGGTATGTCTTGGTTTGAAAGACAGGTGTCACCCAAGGAAGGCTGGGACCTCCCCTGAAACAGAGAAAATGCAATCTCCCTTCCCTCCAAATTATTATAACTTTGAAATAAAGGAGCTTTCAGGCAAAGATGTGAGGAATAGGAATAACAGTCCTTTACTAATATATATATATATAAACCAACACAAGCAGACAGCAATAACTGACAATGACAGCAAACAGAACCCCACCCACTGTGCACCGGCGAGCAGGGCGGGTGCGATGGTTCCCCCGCGGCTGCAGGGGGCGCTCCGCAGCGAGCTCGACCCTCGCAAGGCAATGGCGGCTCGGGGTCCCGGGAAGGGACGGAACAAAGGCCTCACAAACCCCACTGGGCAGTTGGTCCGGTGTCCGGCAGAATCCTCGGGAGCAGCAGGCTGGAACAGCAGGGACGAGCACCAGTTCTGGGCGGCAGATGAGTCCGGAGCCGCAGCAGGAATCCCGGGAGCTCTCGGCAGGCAGGGCGCACGGGCTACAGTGTAGCACAGGCTCAGAGCAGCAGCAGGGACACGGTGGGCACAGCCCGACTCCCAGCAGGGCAGGAACAAAACAGGCTCGGGAATCCCGGGGCTTCTCCCACAGAAGGAAAGCAGCCAGAAATGCAGAGGTTCAGCGTAGCGTTGTCCTCACCACCACGGCAGGCAGCAGACTCCCCTCACCTCGTGACCAACGCTGAGTGCCCACCGGCCCTCCGAGCTGAGTTCCCACCCCCAGGTGCCAGAGCGGGCAGCCTGCTTGGCCTTCCCCTTTTGTTCTCGTAATCACCCAGCCATCATTCTCTGCAACACACCCAGGGAAAAAATTCCACCACGGAGAAGAGCCGAAAAGGAAAACTTTCAAACCCCAACAAGGTACCTTTGGAAAAGCAATTCTTGGAATGAGAGTTTGCATCCTGTATAAAGTCGTGTGGCACAGATTATTTAGTAGATAATAGACAAGTGTTTGCAATATGTGGAGCAATTAGCAATCCTAGTGCTTGCCATCCTTCCTGTGTGGGGACCTGAAACCTCTAGCCTGGTGCACTTTACTTTGAGGCCATGTTATAGGAGAGAATTAAAGACAAAACAATACTTATTTGGATGGTAATTAAACCAACCATCATCTGACTGGTGATATTGTAGTCTGTTGCTTGGCAACTGCTAGGAGCTGACAAATTAATTCTTTCTTTCAGACTGATATTAATTGCCTCATTTTATTAAGTTAGGAAAAAAAGAAACAAACATTGCAATGAATTTAAAAGTTTAGGCAAGAGGATTATGTTAGGAGAGATACAGAATTAAATAATGTAAAAGGAAAACAGCTAGAACAGAACAAGGGGGAATAAAAGGAGGAGAGGAGAGGGGAAGGGAGGGGAGGGGAGGAAGGTGAAACAGGGTATGTTAGTCTTCAGTGTGGGAACATTGCCATAGCAATGATATTAGGTTGGTTGGTTTGTTTGGTTTGGTTTGGTTTTGGGGTTTTTTCAGTCTGGAAAAGCTACCTTTTGACTAAACAGAACTATTCTGATGCAATTATTTTTTTCTAAAATATAGGCCTCAATTTGCATAAGAATTTTGTTAGTCCACTGTGGAAGACCTTTCAGAGTAATCTTAAATAACCTAAAAAATCCCATTAAGAATATTTATTTAAACTATCTTTGAATGAATAAGGAAATTTAAATTCAGGTACTTACTGTAACTAGAACAAAAACTTGGAACTAGATCTTCATTAATTAAGGTGATTTTATCCCACACTGTGATAACATCCTCTCCTGGCTTCCAATGCTTTCAAATGTTGCTCTATTTCCAAAATCACTTTCTGCATCATTTTTTATGCTGCTTATTGGAGAATTCCGAAGATCACCTTCTACTGTGAACAGGACAAGTTGTAATTAGCTGAGATGATGAACATGGCTAGACTTGTGCCAAAAAAGAGCATCTTTCATATGCCTCAAACAATTCTTTGCAACTAGTTCACCTGATTATTTGGGTTTAAGGAAAGAAAACAAAAGCACATTATAGTATATTATTATTATCCAGATTAACTACAATACAATTATTATAATTGTGATGTAATTATAATGCAGTGGCAATTTGTTAAAAATTATTCTTGCTAAAGTATCGGAGTTATGAAGTCTAATTGAAGTTTTACTTAATAGTTTCATCTTCTTTATAAGACAAGAGAAACTCCTTGTCCATTGCTTCAGGTTTCTCAATTTTTTGGTTTTGTTTCTCTGAAGAAATCAGGATATTCCATTTGCAATAAGGATGTCCAGTCAACTGCATGATCAGAATACCTCTTCGTATGGAACCAGTGGTTTTGTCACAAGAAAGGGATTTAGATTGACTTTCCCTTCTACTGCATAAAATGTATTCAGACCTAGTGAGTCTAAGTTATGTTGATTCCTCAGCACAGGTTTAGGTGATTCCTGATACGGTTAGCAAAAGGAAAAGGATGTGCCAGTGTTGAGCACCACATTCCTGTTAGATGCTCAGTACCAGGGGCAAAAGTTGCAGCTGAAGCTGATGGTCAGTCTGCTGAGGGAGTGAGGCAGGGAGGGAAGGCAGCATCCCTGCTGGGTACAAAGAAATGTTAGCTTAATGCCTCTCATTTAACCCTGGAGCTAGGCCAAGGATGCAAGAAGGCACTTAAGTAAAATCAGATTTCTTGCCTAGAATGATCTCTGGGATTCAGATGCTATCCTTTCTCTAGACCACTGGCTTACTCTCTTCCCCATAGTCTTGCTTAGCAGAGTTGCTGTCACTTACCTTTAAAGAAAGTGTCTTAACTTGATTTGAGGTGAGCCAAATGAGCTCAAGTGCTCCTTATTTGTGTCCCAAATGAGCATCCTCAGTGCTGCAAAGAAGACTTCCTTTCCTCTCTCCACTGCCCCGCTGGACAGGGCAAAGGGGCACCAAAGGAGTCTGATCCAAGTGCCCACTGGAAAGCACTCTGCTGGGAAGAGGGAGCACTGAAGCCCTCTGAGAGGCTGCTGCAGGTTGTTTCCCATGACCTTTCAGTGCCAAATGCCAAAACAGTTGTAGGAGCAGGAGTCAGGACTCCATGGATTACATACACCTCCAGAGCATCTCGCTAGAGAGTGGTATGCCTTTTCCTGGAGACAGCAAGGATTGGAGCACCGTCTTGAAAGTTTAAATACTGAAGGAGGGCTTTGGAACAACTTGCACCAATGAACGACCTTCCTAAGTTTCCATGAGAAAGGTGCTGGAATGCATCTTGAAAGAGATGCATTTCCATCTTTTTCTAAAGCCCCTGACCTTGATGGTATCTTGTGAAAAGAGAATTGCAAGAATGCAGGAGAAGCTGTAGTCTGTCAGTTGTTCTTAGTTCTCTGTATGTGGAATTAAGTTACTAATTAGGGAAGGGAGCCATAAGAGAAGTCACATGCTCTTTTGCCCTGAAGATCTTGAAATTAAAATTACTTGAAAAGACATTCCTAACACAGAACTGAGAACTAATTGGTAGTGGCTGTACACAAGGAAGTGTTCATTATTTTCAGTTTGCAAAATATCCTTATCCTTAGTATTTAAAGATTCTTGCTAGTACTTAGATGGAAAAACATCATTAAAAGTAAATAGGTAATACTGAGGGAAATATTTTAGCATGAAAACTCAATCTCTTGCCAGAACTTAATGAAATGTATGATGTGAGAATGTCTACCAGCTGAAAAAAAACAGCCTATTTTTTTTTTTTCAGCTGTAACAATTCTATAATAAAATAACCTTCAGAGTAGCTATGTCAGTGATTTTCACAGGTGCCACACACACTATGCATAGTTAAAAGAGTAGCTATTTGTGTGAGACCTGAGATCATTTCTCTGTGGCTTTCTTCATCCTTTCTCTGTAAAAGTAGCCAGTCCATCCTTTCTTTGACAGTTGTTCCCAGCTGTATACATTAGGTGGATCTCTGATAGCTATCCCAACATTCTTTGACTAGAATAGCTGTATGAGTAAAAACCCACAGGTGTTTAAAGATACTCTTCCACTCCATAGGACAGCAGCTTCTGTTTGTGAAGAGCACTTTCTATGTAGGCACTTCAGCTGATGTGGTCCTCACAGAAATCTCCAGATCTTCCCAGGGACTTGGATGCACTGAACCTGGAGCAAGGCACTTGCAGGGTTCTGAGCTGAGGTGGGCACCATCTGCCTTACTGGTTTCAGGTAGGCAGTGGCAGCCCTTGCTGCTCAAACAGGAAAGACCCTCAGGAAAGGGCATTATCTAGATGATCAATGGGGAAGCATGAATCAGAAATGTGGGCTTTGTCAGCTGCTGTGAAAAGCATATTCTTCTGCATGATGCAGAAAACTCAGTATATGGAAAAATATTATTATTTAATGAACTCCCATTGTCATTCTCATTTGAAGTTGCTAATGAGGCTGAAGTCAATATCCTTCATCTGTTCAGTAAAGTGAATTCTTCATCTTGACAGTCCAAGATTGCCAGTGGGTAGCTGCAAATTTGTGAGAAGAACTAAATGGTGTTTACTGTGGTGACTGATTATCTCCTGAAGAATCATGTGTTTTTCTCCAACAGTAGAGGATATAATTTAATTAGACTGTTATTTTAAATGTTCTGACTTTTTTTAATGCATTAACTTATGGCCTGTGGCTGATAGAAAAGAAATTAACGCTGACTCCTTTGAGTGTGGAATGAATTGCAGTTTGCAAGGGGAGAAAATTAATTATAAATGCCTGCTATTTAAGTTTTCCAGATTCAGATGATAAATGAAGCACTTATTACATGCCAAGTATATAAACAGTAATTCATCAACATTTCAGCTTATTAATTCTTACATTTGCCATTCCATGTAACATATTTATCACATTTTATTGCTTGTTGATGAAAAATCTAGCTTAGTTCTCTCAATTATCTTTACACAGCTGCATAATGAAGCAACAAAGTAAGGATGTATATCACAGTTCTGAACACCATGAAAGGGTTCTTGTTTGTCTTGACATGGGCTTAGATTAAAGCACTGAGACCTAAGCCTGGCCCAGCTACAGGTGTTCATCCTCATTTCAACTTCCCAGCCTTGCTCTCAAGGTGCTGTGCTGCCATGCTCCTGAGTGCACTTCAAAACCCATTCCTGCCTACTAGTATGTGCCCAAGCCCCACTGATTCACTCTGCCTGGGTGCTCCTTCTTTCTCTTTCTAATCCTATCTCTGTGGCTTTCCTCATCCTTTCTCTGTGCCTGCAATTACATAAGAGCTGGACTGGGAAACCTCCATCGTTTTCAGACCTCTCTCTGAAATCCTGGTGTTCCACTGCACTTCCCACATGCCCTGCACTGGCACGTGTGACCCATTTCCTTTCACCTCTCATTTTCAGAGTCATCTCTCTAATCCAGGATCCTCCAAACTTTACCTTATTGACTAAAAACAAAGGCTTAAGCTCCCTCTTGACTGACAGGCAGCTACAGTGTGTTAATGATCTATTTATGGAGTTGTTGTAAATCTTCCTGTTCTGCACTGCTGCTTTGGTCTGGGGGCTTGTCAAAATGCAGAAGCATGGCCATGCAAGTGGATAGATCATGAGTCAGACAGTCTGGGTTTCCTATCAGCTTTTTGCTGCTGTGTGATACGAGATTAATTGTTTTATATCCCAGGGTGAAATTCTGGCCCAAGTTACATTGATGGAAAACTGCCATGACTTTAACCCCTGGTGGTTTTTTATTCCTTCACAAGGTTAGCCAAACCAGGTTTTGGGCCACAAAAAACACAGTAAACTCATGCCACTTGAATTTAAAGAAGGAAAATTTAAGACCACATTTTACAAACTAGTCACTTTGGGGAAGACATGTATGCTGGAAGTTACTGAAATGGCTACAATATACTCATTTTATGCTCACCTGTAATCAAGTGTCTTTGCTAAAAACTTTAAGTCCTCAAGCCTCAAGGCTGCATCAGTCCCTAGGACCATTTAGCCACAAGAACATGGTGCATGTGCATTATGGAATAAAACAAAACCTGCACAGAAACACATATTTGTGACAGGCACCAATGAACCTGAACCTGAACCAGAAACTTGATCTTATTCCCCTGGTGACAGGACTGTGGCTGAAGCAGACCATGGATGACCAGGATGATGAATGCAGCCAGTCTGTGTTTTGTCCTGGAGCTGCACAGAGCACAGTTCTGCTGGGCCATCTACCCCCACAGCCAAATGCATGGCATCTCCCTCTAAACTTATCTGATGGGTCTTAAGTCCCATCTTCAGCACAGCAAAAGTCTTTCCCCTCCTTGAAGTGAGTGCTTATTACCTTTTAGCTTTTTTAACTCTTTTAACATATAACACAATAGAAACTATGGCACATTGAGTAACCAATATTGCTCTGATGCATCCATAAGTAAAGTCACTTAATTTATTTGTCTGCAATAGCTTTATATTTATTATGAAACTGTTTGTTTATAGGAGCTGGCACAGTGTTGTCAGCATAAGATAAGTTAGCACGAAAGTCTAATTATATCATATAAAAGCAGCATTTGCATGTATGTCAGTCTCGGTTGCCCTGATGATTTAAGCAGACATGCAGAGAAGCAGTTTTAAACAGAAACTTAGAAAGAAATACCCAATTTTTAAGATTAGCATTTAATTTTATTTTTTTGATAGTTAAAAAAAAAATTGCCCATACAAGACATTAACAGTGTTATACTTGAGCATAGATGGAGCAAATGACAGGCTGACAGTGTTTGTTCAGAAGGCTGCACAGGAAAGTAGCAAAATTAGAGTGGAGAATGTTATAACATCTGACACCCCAAAATAAATTATGAGCTCATAAATTTAATGTACTAGTTGACAATCTCAAGTTTGTTCCATACTTAAACCCATGTCTTGGTGTCAAACAAATGTTGCCTCTAACAGCAGGCTCTTTGCTCATCTTGCTGTGTTTCAAAGAACCATTTGCAGATATTCAAGGTTACTTTAACTGCAGGAGATAGGGAAGTTGTCACATTTCTCTTAAGAAAATGGACTCTTCTCTACATTTGCCTAATATATGTATTGGGCTGTGCTACCTGTGTTATCTCACAGTATAAAAACAGTCTTAGAAGCAATGTTTGTATACGAAGTGTCACTGTGATATTCACTGTGTAACCAGGCATTGTGGTTTAACCCCAGCTGAGAGCTAAGTAGCTGCTCACACACCCTCCCCACATTGGGGTGGGGAGAAGAATCTTAAAGAAAAAGGTAAATAAAACCAATGGGTTATATAATAATAATGATGATGATGATGATGATGATGATGATGATAATTAATAACAATAACAATAACAATAACAATAACAATAACAATAATAATAATAATAATAATAATAATAATAATAATAATAAAGAGGAGACAACAAAAGAGAGAGAGAAGAAGAAAACCACAGAAAAACAAGTGATGCACAGTAGAATTGCTCACCCCCTGCTGACCAATGTCCAGCCTATCCCTGAGCTGTGAAAGGCAGCTCCCAGCCAGCTCCTCTCAGTTTATATACTGAGCATGATGTTCTGTGGTGTGGAATAACCCTTGGGCCAGTTTGTGTCAGGCTGTGCTTCCTCCTGGCCTCTTGTGCACTGGCAGAGCATAGGAAACTGAGAATTCTTGACTTAGGGTAAGCACTGCTCACCAACAACTAGAGCATCAGTGTGTTATCNAGAGCTAAGTAGCTGCTCACACACCCTCCCCACATTGGGGTGGGGAGAAGAATCTTAAAGAAAAAGGTAAATAAAACCAATGGGTTATATAATAATAATGATGATGATGANTAACACCTACTAGAAAGAAAGAAAAGAGAAACTCTATCCCACAAAACCAGGACACTAGGAATAATAACTAAAAGTGTTTAATTTCTCTTTTACACTCCTCTACACTCTAAGACCATCAGATACAGGTATCTCTGAGATTATTACCTTGTTCTAAAGTATCAGAATGTGCTTAAATTTCTTCTTCTTTATAGCAGTACTTTCAGTTTGTATATTTTTAATGAGAACAGAAACAAAAGCTTAATTTCATCTGTATAGTATCTGAAGCAGTGTTTTGTAGATGCACATGTCCTTACATAAATTAACTGGCTTTAGCAATGTTTGAGAATGATTTTGAGTCCTCTGAGTCCTCTGCTGCCTCAGTTACAAAGCATGTTAGAAAAGCAGAGTAATGTTGTTATTGTGTACCCTCCTGTGGTACCACCAGTGCTCTACCTGATGCTGCTTGTTTTGATTCTCAGTCCATTCAGAGGGATCTATGTACACTCTACATAGCTGGAGGCTAGAGACACCTCCTGAGAGATGTGATAGAAATATTTTAATTAGACTATTGCATTAAAAGAATCCTTGCAGTAAATAAACGAAGTTTGGTTGGGCTTCTTTTTTTTTTTTTTTTTAATGGATACACTGATGTTTACAGAGGTAATTATCTTGTACAGAATTGGCACTTTTAGCTACTGTAAAGGCTCTCAGAATATTTTCCATGCAGCCCCAGTAGAACTCTTCATTTGAAAAAGTAATCAAAATTTAATAGCAAAAATCTAAGGTTGATACTTATCCAAGCTTTTCTCATTTGGAGCTGGACAGGAAAATTAGAGAAAATATCTCAGAAAATGAAGGGTATTGAAGGGAGACCACTTCAGATATTTTTGAGCATAAACCAACTCACTAAATAAATTAAGGTGTACATGCTGTGCAACTTTAACTCACTCAAAATGCAAAGCCTGGGGTATTTTTTGTAGGCCTTCCAGCAAAAACAGTCCCAAAATAAAAATACATAAATCCATTCCAGTCTGGGCTGCCTGCAGGGATGTGAGAGAAATAAAACATCCCAATAAAATGTATTTATGACATCTGGAGCAGGCTCAGTACAATGAGGTTTGGACCAAAGACTGAATCACCATTTGCTAAGCTATCCACGGTGACAGTGAGCTGAGAAGGAACATAGCAAACCATTTACCTAATAATTGAACAAATAGTCTAGATATTTTTAAACAGAACTATTTTGAAAAATATTTCAGTATGAGCTAAAAAATGTGACTAATAAAACCCCTTAATTTTGTCCAGGAACACTTGCAGTAAGTCACAAGGAATGTGGCTTCTATCCTTTCTGTATACCATTATCACCGCAGAAATAAAGCAGGTCATTTACAAGATGACAAAAATTTGCTTGCCAGGACAGAACAGCATTTATTGTTGTGCTTGGTTGAAGGTTTTTTATTATTTTCTTAAGAGGTGGGAACAAGAATAGCACTCTGCCGAGCATGAAAACAGTTTGACAAATTTTTCTTAGCAGCATTACAAACAAAGTTATGATCTGCTTTCAGTGTTGACAAAATTAAAGATATTATGGTAAAGGTAAATATTCTATCTTCCAACCAATATTGGTTGAGTGAATTTGACTTATGGAATTTCTTGCACACCACGAAAAGCAACGTCATGAATATTAATCCTTTCTCTAGGTTAAAGAAGGGGCAGAAATACTGCAAATTAGATTTATCAATATTAAATACAGAAGTAATTTAAATTCCTAACATGTTTTAATCTCAACAATATTTGATACAGAAGTCATATACCTGTCTCTTTACACATGGAAAAAAAAAGTGGTTTCTTTTTTTGTATGCTTCCTCAGAAGTCCATAACATCATTAATAAAATGGATTAATAAAAACAAATCTACAAATAATTTTACTGTTACTCTTAAGATGACAGCAGGAAGCATGAAGCTAAAGAATACCTGGGATTTAATTGCTATATCTGATTAAATCCTTTCCTTCTGGTGTTTGGATTTGCTAGATCTTCTCCTCCAGTGCATAAGTATTTTTTTCACGCCTAGTTTTAAAAGTTCTTATTCTGTCAGAATCTTTACAATCAAAATTCAGTGTAATAATTTTGTTTAAGCCCAGAAACTGCTTCAGTAAAATTTAAAAACCTCTCATTTAGAGAGAATATCCATCACACCTCCACGAGAGGAGAAGAGTAAACACAGAATGGAAGTTTGCAGAGAATCAATAAACATTTAGAAAAGTACTGGAGATGAGAATGTGTAAAATTGCTACCAAGCTTCCATGTTGGAGCACTTATTCACTGTTCTAGGAAATGTGGAATTGTTGGTGCAGGACTGTCTCCACTGAAGTCAGAGGAGAAGGAGTTGGTTTTCTGACATGGATCCAGGTGGATATACAAAGGTTTATCCTATCAGTAAGAAATGGCTTGTCTGAAAAGCACAGAGAATATTCCACAAGAGCCTTGGTTTGCAATATCACCAGGAAAAACACTGCACCTCCTTTTGCAACTTAGTCCCATGAAAACTGAGTTACCTTTAGGAATTACACTCATAAATAATGTTGGGTTTAAGGCATGCCGTGCCTTCATTAATGTGCAATTATCTGTCCCTATGAAAGAGAGGCGAAAAGCAAGCTGGACTTTATCTTGGACCCAGTTCTTTGAAAAGTGGTTTTCAAAGTAGCCAACACCAGCATTCTCACAGCCATAGATACAAATCCATGGAGCTTATGTCCTCCTTATTTACTTTTTCAGGTGTATGACCAGTTTCTAATCTTCTCAGAGGTTATTTTGTTGTGACAGTGTGTGAAAAATTCCTGAAGCTGCTCTGAAATTCTTTCTTCCCAAGGGTAAAAGTGACAGGTAAGAACCCAGAGGCCCACCTGCCTGGCCCTCATTCTGCAGGTAAAACCTCTCTGCATGAGTATACAGCCAGCAGGCAGTGCCAGCAGTGGCCAGGAGCTCTGTGTGGACTGGTGGGATGTGTCCAGCCCTGGCAAGGTGGACCATGACACCTGGGTGCCTCAGAATTCCTGGTGGGGGATCAGGGTGCTTCTCAGAGCAGAGGAACTGCCTGGCTGTGTGATTTCTCAGAGTCCCTGCTTTGGGTTTGCTTTAGCTGGCTGGAGTGTGGAGAGAGGCAACACTAAGTGGAGAGGCTCCAACTCCCACCTTGCCAGCTGCTGGCCCTGGAAAGGTCTCACAGCAGCAAGCAGCATCAGGGCCCCTTCTACACTGGCCCCAGGGGTGTCCCTAAAGTGCTGGGCATGGTGCCAAGGGACATTTCACAGCTGCAGGCTAAAGTGAGGATGCAGCTGGGAAAGCAGCAGGTGAGCTTGCAAGGTGTTCTTGTACATATTTGGAAAATTGCATTAGGTTTGGTTCAATATTGCCTGTTAATCCAGGACTGCTGTTCTTCCCTCCTCAGATTGATCCAAATATAAGGAAGGATGCAAGTCCACTCATGAGGAAAAGTTTTCAGGGGATTATTGTCTCGGGCATTAAACAGATCTCAAGAGTACTATCATACACATCAGGTCAAAGAGCATTTCAAAGGCTGTTCTTGTTCTTGTGTAGGACCTTGTTCCCTGTACCTGCAGACTGACAGACCTCTGCACTTTTGTTTCCCTGTCTCCAGATAACTTTTTCTGACTATTTGAATTTACTTTTCAAGTTTCCTCTTTTCATAGTGTAGGAAAATATTGTCTCATCTAGACAGTGTCAGCTTAGTTGACTCCAAAGAACTAGTCATGGATACATACAGTATTTTTAATGAAATTTTCACTGTAAAATAACAAGTTATTAAATATTGTCTCTGTCCTATTTCTCTTTACATTTTAGCCCATTTTATGTAGACAGAGTTCATGGTGGGCAGTTTCTGATAATCAAACACTAAATAAAAAATTCTGTTTCCTAAAGTATAGTCACAGAATTTACAGAAATAGGTTTGGGAGGGACCTTAAAGA
>VXAC01000961.1:0-45115 GCA_013399225.1 Rhipidura dahli
GACGCCGGCAGGGGAGGGAGCGGGGCAGGGCAAGTTCGAGGAGAGGAATGTGCGTGAGAGGAGCCGGGGCGCTGAGATGAAGCGTTGGCGGGGTGGCCCTTGGGGCTCCCCGAAACCGCCCGCTGGCGTTAGTGTGGCGGCAGGTCCGGCCCCCGCGGCCCGTTCCCCCTCACACCCCTCCCAGGGGCAGCTTTCTCTCACACACCTTTGGGGGACCTCCGGGGACTTCGCTCTAAGGCCGCTATAAGAAAGGAGGGAGCGGCCACCGAGCATTGCCACTGCCCGCCTCAGCACATCCTGCAGCGCGGGGAGCCAGGTGTCCGCTCCTCGCCGGGAAACCTCCCGCTCGTATCTCCGTCCTGTCCCACCTGGGCACCAGTCGGTGATGTGGTCCGGCCCGCAGGCTGAAACCTCTGACAGGGCTTAGTTGTGCAGCAGGTCCAGCCAAAATCCTCCGCTGGGATCAGGTTCTGACTCAGCTCCTCTGGAAAATGAGAGAAAACCCTTTTTGTAGAAATGTATATATATTTTTAAAAAAATTTGCCTTGACTGAGATCTTTAATGCCTTACAGCAATTAATAAATATATGGTTTATCAATAAAATACGTGTTGCTTTTATATGTCAAGTTATACTTCAGATATTTATTATCCTTTCATAAAATATCTTACATTTTGCTGCTCTCCTTTAATATACCTATCTCTTTCTGTCCTTGGTTTTTTGAAATGGTATCACTGTCAGTAGGTTTGCAGCTGAGGGGACTGAGGTGCACAGCAGGGTTGCATCTGAGCTCCCTTGATTGCTGTGCATTGGGTGCCCTTCAGTAAAGAGATACTCAAGGTTATTCTGGCACTTCACAGTACAGCTGTGGAGCACCAAAATACCGAATGTGTCCAACCTTTCTGTATCAAAACTTACACAAGGAATCATTAAAGTTGGAAAAGACCTCAGACCATCAACCATTTAACCCAAGAGCACCAAGTACACCACTGAACCATTTCCCAGTGATCGTGGGACTATCCCCAGCGGCTTATTGAGTATTTCATCCTGTCTTAAAATAGTCTGTCTTACACCCTAACTACATACAGGTCCCCAAAAGTCAGTACTATTATTGTTGCTCTGCTGGTCTATATAGTTCTCAGTCATTTACTAGATGCTTCAAAGCACAGACCAAATTAACTTGATGTTTCAGCCTCCTTCCTTACAATGTCTGTAGGTAGTCCCAATGGCAATTTATTATTCTCACTCAATACTCTGTCATGGGGAAATCTAATATGCTATAAAGTTTCAAGTTTCCTCTTCATGCTTATGAATTACACATCTTTCTGTCACCAGCATTCTTGCTGCTTCCAGTCTCTTGTCACACATTGCTTCTCTGACTTTGTTTTGACCCTTTCTATTTGCCTGAATGGATACAGCTAAACTCTTCCCCAATAAAAAGGAAAAAGTCTGTCTCTGCCCAGGAGAAGAA
Source organism: Rhipidura dahli (assembly GCA_013399225.1). Classification (NCBI taxonomy): domain Eukaryota; kingdom Metazoa; phylum Chordata; class Aves; order Passeriformes; family Rhipiduridae; genus Rhipidura; species Rhipidura dahli. The sequence continues at coordinate 1,470 of VXAC01000961.1, forward strand.
ATGGAAGCATTTCAGATAGTGGTGACAAATAACAAGTATTCTCACAGTGTAGAGAACAGTAATTTTATACAGTGCCTTTACCATTATTTAAGTTTTAGGGGATGTGATTCATATCCCAAACTGTCAATGGAAAGATACCCACTGATTTTTGTGGTCCTACATCAATCCAAAGCAGAACAAAGAGGAAAAAATGCCAAGTATTAATCCGGGTGAGGTAGCATACTTACACTAATATAAAAGTCTGTATCATTCTATATTAATTTGAGTACCAGAACCACTTTAATTTAGAGCTTGCATAGTTATTTTTGCATGCCAGTATGCCAAGCCACACAGACATGTAATAAATTGCTATCAGATTCAGTAGTTACAAGATAAAAGTTACATGCCATTTATGTGAAGATCCACATTTTGCCGCCCGTCAAATTCATTATTTAGGGATTACTGATTTATATTTAATTGATTTCAATTTAGCTTATTTTCCTAGTTATTGTTCATAATGTTCTAAACTGTAATGATGCTGTTCTAGAGAGAAGTAATTGCAGCCATCAAAATATGTCAAAGAAGAGATAACGATTCAGAGCATTTATGAATGCCACAAAATTATTCTTTAAAGATTTTTGTTAGAAATTTTCAGTTCTTAGATGTAATTTTGGGAGAAATATTTTCTTGAATCTGAAAAAGAGTTAAAATGTGAAAATATTTTCAGAGAGAAACAGAAGAGAAATGAATGATGTTATTTATTAAATCATCTGTGATCCACAGTGGTTTGTTCTTTATGTCAGCTTTTTTGTTCCTCATTACTCTTCAAGACAGTTTTAGTGAAAAGAAAGACTAAGCACTGTGACATTCATTATGTTCTGTCCCTGAAACATCAACGTTGGCAGATTAATCCGTGCTTAAATATTAGGAACTGCTCTCTTGTATGTGCACAGATGGGTCATTGTTGTATTTTGGGGCAGAGAGGGGGAGGGTTTAGGAACTATGGAGAAGAGAATATGTTTTCTTGGACCACTGTAGATTACAAGAAATTCCCAGAAGCAGCTCTTTCACATTCTTCAGGCTACAGGCACCATAATGAAATGTAACTGTAAAAATGGTGTACCTTGGCTCTCTTTTGCAATCATACTGGTTTTTTAACATATTCCTTGTCATCACAAAAGTGAGAGACTTCTGTCTCTATAAAGGGGTCATTTTACTGGGAATAAATAATGCACTGTAAAGAAGAGTAGACTTTTATTGTTGGTTTCCCTGTATCTCAGGGACATTGACTTGACTACTTTTTTCTAGTTTCACACAGATGTTGATGGCCTCTCCAATTCTATTCACAGCAATTAAGTGAATATTGCAAAATAAATATCTGCCTTAAAGTCATCACCCACTGCCTTCTCTATTGCTTTAATTCTTTTGGTTTAGGTAGGTGAGTATTTTAGCATTGTCTCATTTCTGGTGCAAATCTGTGTTTGCTAAGAGTTTTCTGTTATATGACTAATATTAGGAAACAAAGTGAGTTACTCTGCTTCAGAGAAGTGAACCCTTATAAAGCAAGTTGTCTCACCGATGGAGATTGGTGGAATGATCTCTGCTGGATGCAATGCTATTCAGCTCTTTTTTTGTAGTTTTAAAGGGAGAGGAGTATATAAATACAAGCATAGAGACAAAATAAAGGCGGTGTTGCTTACAATGATTCTAGCTTCAAGAAGAGTAACATACCTTTTGCAACTGTCAATAATAGTTTATAACTTCAATGAACTCCTTCAGTTCCATTATTTCAGGTTTTGAAGGATGAAGTCAAGGCTTTCTCTGTCCCTCAGCAAACCTATTTATGCTAGGAATTGACTCAGTGCCCATTGATTCTTTCAGATTCCCAAGAATTAGGGAAGAAAGAAGATAGTAAAAGAAAAAGCACAGTTCAGTACTCATTAGCTCAGGTGCCAAAAGACTACAGAAATATTAGCATTACTGGGTTTTTTCCCTATGGAGAATGTATTGAGAATGACATAAATAAAGCTGGAGTGGTAGCTGCACTGGGCAACCTTACACAGGTCCAAAAGCAGGTCTGTGATGTAGCCAGAAATTGGATGCATATTTGTTGCTGTGTGTATCTTGAAGGTTGAATTTGAACAGTTTCTGGTGAAAAAATCCTTATAGTTTTAAATTGAATGTACACTAATGAGAATTGTTACCGGAAACACCAATGTGAGAGGTTAAAAATTCTGGGGCTGTGTAAGGAATGAAGTCAGTATTAAGGTTAGAGTTGGGGATTTAAGGGGTTAAATGACATGGCTGCTGTTTGAAACAGTCTGCTGATTTGAAAGGGGGCTGTAGTTGGTAGGAACTTACACATCTCTTTCTGTAGGGGTTTATCCCATTTTTTAATTCTATGGTTAACACTGAGAGTTAAAAATGTCAACCATAACACTTTTATCCTGTTCCTCAGAATCGTGAAGATAAGGACAAATTTGGAGAATCTTATCTCCAATGTTCTTTGAAGATAAGATCAAAACAAGACGATAACTCACGCTGCTTTTCACTTCAGGGATGATACCCCTGAAATACGTTCTTATTCCAGAACTTGGTTGACAGAAACATGGGATATTGTTAACAGCATGAAAAGGGATATTTGGCCATAGGGGTAGGGTTGAGGATTTTCAAGTCTTAAGGTGGCAGATTGTTCCTGCTGACCCCTGGAAACAGTAATTATTTTGATAGAAACCTGTGCCTTAAGCTCTGTTAGTCCTATAGGAATAGAAGACAACTGCTTAGTAAGCAGGTATGACAATTAGGTTTAGGCCAAAGGTTTTAGCTAAGAGCCATAATACCTTCCTACAGGTTCCCCCAAAGTTAAGTGTGTTGGTAGAAATCCTTGAGTAATGCTGCCTTTAACTCTGGGGTTTACTCCCTTATGTGCTCGTTAATACAAGTTCCAGTTAGTGTTTGAGTAATAGTGCTCAGGTTTGAGAATCATAACTGACATAAACCCTACAACAAAGTAAGACTGCCAAAGGTGAGTAGAAGGGAGGTATTAATAGAATCTGATGTATTGGGATTTCCTGTTGAAGCTGGTGCCCTCCCTAAACTACTATTAGAAATTACTTTAATTCTGATATTTGCATTCTAAATTGTTGTAATTACCACTTCCACTTTAAATCTATGGGAAGCAAGGAGATAAGAAGGAGGCAGGCACTGATAGAAGCCAGTGCTTTTTACCAACTGGCAGAAACCAATGCCTTAGTCTCCTGTAGAAGGCTGGGAAGAAGTTTAGTATAAAACAGAGGATTTAAGTCTTAGGAAAAGAAAGGATCAACAGGTAAATTCATTTCACACAAATGCAAAATCTTGTCAGCAGACTTTGTACTTATGTTGTTGGCAGCCAAAGCTTTTATAATTTTCTTCTTCAGGAGAAATAGTATTTTACATCAGGTGGAGAAATAAACTAAGGGTCTGTGTTTTGTTTTACAGTCAGAATTCATTCTCTAGATCTGAACTAGACTTTTGCCACACAAGAGGTTAGGGTTTTTTACTATGATGTGTCTGCATCCCTGAGTAATGTTCAGGTGTGCAGGGTCTCCTTCAGGGAAACATAGGAACAGTACCAGTGGAAACCAGAGACTGATACTGTTGTACATTATAACAGCAGGTTGCTATGTATAAATTACAAATTAGCACTGGACTCTGCATATGCTGCAGAGGTGAGAATACTGATACTGCTACAAGGCTAATGTTGTGTTCCTCTCTCAGTTTGTGTGGGCATACTTGCCCTGGCAAGGTGGTGTTAGGATTTGAAACAGGTTAAGGGTAGGGCTTTGGAAGAGCATGACTAACTATAAAGAGCGTACTGTATGGCAGTATCTACAGTGTTTCCAGAAATAAGAATTTATAAGACTCGGCTCACATGAAGAGAAACCATTGGCAGTAATAGATCCTGTAGTTATTAATAATGCAAGAATTAGAATTCGGAGGATTAAGAATTTAGGATTATGTTTGAGAATCTTTAGATTGAATCTAGTAAATAAAATGGTCTAGGGAATGTTTTGTGGCTCTGAGGTGTCTGGTCTGGTTGAAGTTGAGATTTACTATCTAGAATCATATTTACTGCTAGTGTCTGTAAGGTTTTTAGAGGCAGGAAATAAACCAAAAAAACAACAGTGATGCTAGGAACTGATGTTCTGATTTGTTCTTTTTGAGTAATGATTTACTATCTTTCAGATTAAGACTAGGAAAGAGTCAAGACTCTAGTTTACAATCAAGTTTTACAGATCTGAAGTGTTAGGAAAGCTGCTGTCAACAGTAGAAGAGATTGAGGTGAGGACTATACTTCATAGACAGCCTAGTTTATTTGATCTAGAGACACAAAATGGTCTGGTATTTTCAAAATCCAGTATCTTTTCAGTTTGCTATCTTTTTCCATTTTCCAGGTCTATATACAGTCTTCAACAAGGTTGCTCTACAAGAGATGGCGTCAGGAGATGGGGTTATTGCTGGGGAATACAAAGCAGCTTATTGCTATCAGTGGCAAATGCCTTGTTTTCATCAATGGGCATAGTGAAAGTTAGGGATAAGGTTGGCTGGAAGGTTAGGATGGAAAAAGAGTATTTTCAAGACCCATGCTTAAAGCAAGATTCTTCAAAGCTTGGAGGAACAGGATGTTCCATGGAATTGTCGTGAGTTTGTATTCTTTTTGATATCCATGTGTATGCATATAAAATTAGGAGTTGGGATGGAGTTAGGAGGTATCATTTGGAAATGAAAACTTAAACATACTGGATAATTGTTGGAGATAATTTTTTTATTCTGCACAGGTCTCATGTTTTCTTGGGCTGTTCTCGTAGTTCAGGTATGCTGTAAGTGTTGCCAAACAGACTACACCTGAGGTTAGGGTTAAGTTAGGGTACTGATCCACTCCCTTGCCACAAAGGAAATAATGTTTAGGATTGGAGTTGTTCAGTGCTTCAGGCAATAAAATTGAAGAGTCTTGTTTTCTCAGACACTGGAGGGCTTGCCAGTGTTATGAGAATGCATTAACTTTTGTTTTAAGTGTTGTAAGTTAACACCTAGGTAAGTGTTGAAGGGTGGGCTTGGGAATTGTCTTGGAGAGCCTGAATTATTAGTTGATTTTAATGTTTGCTGTGGTTATTGGTCTGGTCATGGCTGTCATTTAGGAAGAAAAGGATGAAGAGCCCTCCACGTGGATTCTCTGTGCATCAGAGGGCAAAGAAAGAAACTGGTATTATCAGAATTTAATGCATTATTTTCAAGGTTTGGTTTTGTGGTTGTTGTTGTCGGTTTTGTTTACATCTAATAATTGAGATGCTTGGAAAAAATTAGTGTATTGCTTGCTTCTGACCTGTCTGTGCAGACGAGATGAGGGCAAGTGTTTTTAACTTGAGCCCCCTACCCCTACTTTGATCCACACCTCCAGGTCACACAGTTACCTTCCTTCATGTGTTCTACTCCCACCCCTCCTTTTGACCAGTGTGCTTCTATATTTTTATATGAGAGGAAACATAACTACATTTACATAAAATCTTGCTTAATTGGGACACCATTTCTTCATTAACTTTGTTTTTTTCATCGATTGATGTAATCTGATGAATTTATAATAATCTATGAAGTTCCTCCTTTCTTGCTTTATATAGCCTTAATATGCACAAAAGTAAGCAGTGTTTTAATTCTGATAAGAGTGGTTTCTTTGAGGAGCTGCCACATATTCACATTTGTGGATGGAAGATATTCTGACTGGAATTTTTCTGGGAATGTGCTATGTGTTTGGCCACGGGTTGAAACAGAATGTTAACTCTGTCTGCCTGTGAAGTTCATTGGAGAAAAGTGGCAATGACTGTATTTCCTGGTGTCATCGACTTAGCTGGATCTTAATCATGACTGTTTCATAGAATAACCTGGTTTTCCTACACCTCCCTCCCCTGAAAAATATTGCTGAAATAGTTTTACAGCGTATACACAGCACCTTTCCATCCTGTTCAGCAAGCCACAGGAAGTATCAAGTGTCCTGCAGCATTACCAGCTCAGCTTTGTCATTCAGCTCAAGTTTTTGGAGGCTTATGTCAGCCAAACTCTCTAAGATTTTAAGGTTCACCTACTGGTATTTTATAGGACTGCGCTGTGTAATTGATACAGCAACCCACCATTCTTTTAATTTGTGTGAATTTATTTTTGAGGTCATAGCCTGTTATAATCATAATTATACTTCATTCAGGAGGAAAAAAGAGGCAATTAGTGTAATGTGCAATACATCTTCTAAAATGGAATGCATAAGGGATACCAGAATTTTGCTCATTTAAGACAACTTAAAATTAGACATATATACTTGAGGCTGTTTCTCAGTTTGTGTTTAGTTTTTACATGTTGCTGTTACACACCTGAACTGCCAGAAACTTGCATTTTGATTGCCATTTCTGAATTTTTCCAGTGGCCAATTAAATCTTGAGTCTATTGCAGTTTTGCAACACACCACTTTCAAATATTTGTCTTCAGTTGCTGCTATCTTTTTGGTTCCTACATATTTTTGTTTGGGTTTTTTGTTTGTTTGTTTTGTTTGATTGTTTTTATTTTGTTTTGGGGGGTTTGGTTTGGTTGGGTTTTTTTTTTTTGTTTTACATTTTGTCAGAAACTTCCTTTTATGGGAGACCAACTGAAACAAATACTTGGGCTGGGAGAGCTAAAAGGGGACAGTGTAGACAGGCTCAGTTACTCACATTGTTACTCTTTATCTTATTATCAGAGTGTCCCTGTTTAGTTCTGCTTTAGTAAGTGTTGTTCTTGAAGAAGTGGGCCAATATCCTGGGGCAAATTATGAACACAAATGTTTAAGTATAAAGGGCCTCTTAGAGTCCCTGTTCTGCGTTGGTTTATGGCATTGTTTTGTGTTGGGGGAGCACTGGTGGCCTGTCTAATACACAAGGAGGCAGTGCAGGCACAGACTAATGGTCTGCATGTGTCACACACTTGTAGCATGTTTATTAGTTTTTGGCAACATTAATGCTACCACCCTCACAGTTCCTTTTAAGTGGGAGAAATAAGGACATTGGGAGAGTTAAGAAGATGAATTTCTGACAGCAAATGAATTTATGTCTAGCCACGATAGTCCTGTACTTCCTCTTTCTGTACATAGAAACCTCATAACTGATCACTTGATAAAGCACTTTGAAGCAGAAGTTTAATGTGTTCTATAAGAAAGAACACAGAAAAAACAAAGGTAACATTTCAGGGAGGCCTTGTGCCTCAAGAGACTCCATTTCATACCTGCCCAGTTTTAGGAAGATGAGGGCCAAAATATAAAGTACATCTAACTAATAATAAAAGAAAAAATACATTAGTAGTTTATAATTTAATAAATATAAAAGTCCCATTTTATTTAACTCATATTCCTCTGAAATGACATATCCCCTCAAAGAAGTCACAGAGGCTTCCAATTAATGACTGCCACAGAATATGAGACTGCTCTCAGTCTTCAAATATTTCTCATTATCCACCTCAGTTCATAAAATAATGCTCATTTTAGTAGTTCTAGCTGATGAAAACTGAATCACATGCCTTAGCATGCCAGGTAATAGATATTCTCTAGACCAAATCCCAGTTTTATCCCAGAAGAGAAAGAAACCTCTTTGAGGAAAGTGGTTTGAGTTATGTGTAGTAACTTTAAAATTTAGGCATGGAAAAGCTTTTAATTTGAGTTGGTGCCTTTTAATTGTCTAAGATTTGAAAACCCTGTTTAGGGCTGACGATTCCATTTTGAAATGTGAGGCAGCCTTCAGTACACAGGAGCCCAGTGGGCTGAGTGTGTTAACAGCAGTTCCCAGAAGGAACTGAGTAGTTCATGTGACAGGGGATCATGAAACAAGGATTGCACTAAAATTGCCAAATTGCCTTAAGCTTCCTGTCCATGGGCATAGATTTCTGCAGAGCACAAAATTCCTCTCTCAAAGGTGGTAAGTTTACATGTGGTTTGTGAATCTGTATGGATGTCGAAAAGGCAAGTCAAGAAAATATACTTTTGATCATTGTTTAATGTAAAAAATGTGAATATTTTCATCTGATAGTAGGACAGAGGAGAATATAGCAGCTCTGTGAGAATCACAAAAGAGTCAATAAATACAGGATGAGCAGAAATCTTTGCATACACCTTTTCCTCTCTGATGTTATCTTGAAACTATGATACACCTTTTTACTCTGTAATGTGTGTTAGACTAAATGATCAATATGCTGATTTCTACTTCATTCACTCTTAGTGGTGTCCATTTTGCCTTGACACTTTAAAAACATGTTTAACACGTGCTCACAATGCTGCAGTAATTCTATTGCAGTCATTAATAATCTCAGCTGCCCATATTCTGATCTTTTTCCAGGAGGTGATTATTTTCTAGTCAATACTGTGAAAATTAATAACTTTATCAGAAAAACATCAAGTTTTGCTTTCAACATGTATCTTCAAAGCAGCAGTGGGTGTCCAAGCCCTGCACATTGCCCAGAGTATAAAATAATTAGATTCATTTGTAGCCAGTCTGGACTGAAGCAAAAAGTAACAAGGTCTACTTCTGTAGTGATGGCTGAGGAAGATGAAAAAGCACAAAATATAAAACTCTGAATTAAAATATATATTAATTTACTTATATCTTAATTAAATACTATAAAATAGTCAATAAAAAGAAAGGAATATGGAAGTTCACATTTGGATTCTTAGTTAAGGGAATCCAAGTTCCCTTACATTGCTTTTTCCAGCACTCCATTATTTTACAACTCGTGATCGGACACTCAAGGTTAAAGGGTATTTATTATCAAACTACCATAGCAATGAGTAAATGTTGTACTACATAACAATCTTCAGTGATGCTAGTGAGTCCCAAATTCATATGTTTCAGTATTCAGTTTGTTCTGGTAATTTTTTCATAGATTATGAGACTGTGAATATTTTGCTTATTTGCATAATGAGAGTTATAGAGGTATAATGAAAATTGTTTGATGAATTGATACATAATGCCTTGAGATTAGTTTGCTCAACCAAAAGATTGTTCAGAAAAAAATCTGAATATTCCAAAAGGTAGTAGTGTGAAAAGACTATGAAATGAGTTGCAGAATTGCTGAAATACAGTGGGCAAAATTCTGAAGGTTGAAATAGGTCTATTTGTTTGTAGTGCTGTGACATTAAAACCAGAGATCACCTGTCTGACAGGTGCAGTATTGGTGCAGATTCTCAATGTTTGGAGAAAACAAGGCTTGGATATATTTATAGACTCTATAAGCATGTGCTTGCAGATTCTGAAGTATAGGAAGCAATGTTTATTTTATACTAAGGATTAACTTACTGTGTCCAGTGTAATTCCAGATCATGACTGCAGTAATTTTCCAAAATTTATTATATGGTTTTGTCTTCTAATTCTCTAACAAATTATTTAATCAGTTATGAGAGCAAGACTGGAAAATGAAGAGAAAAAAAATNGATAGACCTTAAGGATCATCACATTTGCAATAGCCTTTTCAAAGCTGGGCTTTGTTATGCCAATGGGATTTTATACATCTGTTTTTATTTTTAGGTATGTAAAAGGCTCAAAATTCATTCCAGATGAAATATAACAATCTTGTCTTTTAGTTTTCCCTAGATAAAAACATCCAACCTATCTTAACCAAAGATACTGTTTCTATTCTTTATTTATTCTCACATCTTCAAGCCAGCTATGATTGTGATCCTTCTAATATTTTGACAGGTGCTTAATTTTTAAGCATGTAAATATATTTGTTTACCTCATTGGGGTTTATATTTATATGTGTATTTTTTCTCCCCAGGACTAGTTCCAACTACTATAAGGTAGCTAGAAATTTCTAAAATCAGTGTATGTTACTTGGGGGTTTATATAGGAAAAGCAGAATCAATATATATTTCCTGGGCATTTGTGTGGTGCTAAGTCAAATATAAACCAGATTGATGTTATCATCATTTTGAGTTGGAGAAATGTTGAAGTGGATGAAAAACTCAAAAAGGATGATTAGTTCTCTGTATATACTCTTCTGTTGGACCCAAGATGATTATGGTATTGAAAATCTTGGAAAGACCTATAGGAAGCAATGAATGAGAAAGGCTCATTTGCAGTGATCTGCTCTTTGGGAAAGGAAAATGACTAAATGAAAATGGGCATTGAGTGTCCACCTTTCAGTGATGTCTGTGCTGCTAACAGCAAGGGGAAGAGATTGATGAAGTGTTGATGCTAAAACTCAAAAGAACAATTCCATATGGCATCTAAGATAAACTTTAATCTTGCAGTTTTGCCATTTGAAAGAATCCCCTAAATTCCTACAAACCTGAGCTAAATTGCATCTAAATGTAGGTCAGAATTTCCCACATTTTAAGATACAGAGACAAAATTCTTCATGAATATATAAGCAAGCATAGCTATTGACTTCAGTGGGCTCATTTCAGATTGCTAGAGCTCTGAATCTGGCCTGTTTGCCTTTGGAGCCTGCAATGAGTGCTTTGTGAATGACAGTGTTGCAAGAAAGATGCATTTTGACAGGAGTGAGAATAATGAACAGGCAGGTGAAAATACCTGGGCATGTTATGCTTCATGGCAAACTTCACAAGCAGGAGAGCTGCTGATTTCAGAGTTGCCTGTGGGTCTGTCACTTTGTTCGCCTCTGTCAGGGTTCATTTATCAGAGCTGCTTTGTCTCCAAGGGCTGTATCCCCGATGGCTTACCTTAGCCTGTAAGGAATTTATGTGTTATTATCTGCTTTGGATATGTCTCAAACTCCCAACAAAACGCTGGAGCTATTTCTTGATTATGAAAAGGAATGGGAAAGAGATGGTAGCTTTTCATCCTGTTATTTGTTTAGAAATGTAACTTGTGTTACTATAACTTTATGATATGTTTCTGAAATTCACTGGACTTACCGTTTTTGAGAAAAAAAATTTAGAAGTACCCATTAAATAATCCTACAAAATGAAGCTGCTGATTTATTTTATATTACTTACCCTACACTGTCAGTCATATTGTGAAATTTAATCTCATACTGCATTGAGAAAGAGGAACATAAACAACATATTAAGAGTTGTGGTGGTGGAGAGAGCAGTAGCACACTGTCACAGTGGATATTCATAAAATTTCAAACACCTACATTGATCAAACAATGAAAAATGGAGGGAAAGAATGCACAGTTTGATTTAAAACATGTCAAGCTGGTACAATCTACTGACTTTGAAACCTGACCACAAGTTTGCATTACCCACTTTTGCTGTTTAATTTCCAGCTGTGGGAGCCACAGGAATGGGCTGCAGGCATGGGAATGTTGATGCTGTCCCTTCAACAGGGAGTTTCCCTGTTCCTGACTTCCCCTCCCCAAAGGCAAAATGGTCTGGCTTGTAAAACAGTGTCTTCTTTCTATGCAGAAGACAGCAGCAAGAAATGCAGGAATTATTTTGGTTTTGAAAAATTTCCCTCAAAAATAGATGTTCAGTGCTTTGCTTCCTCTCTCACTTTTTAGGCCTCTCACTTCAAAAAATGTGTTATCTTCATTTCTTTAAAAAATGCTGCTTTTATTTAATCAAATTAAAACATGTATTCTGAGGGTCATGACTTGGTAGATATCTCAGATCCAAGGTTTTTAATAATTTGTTTAAAAAAAAACTTTTTAAATGTCAAGAATTAATAAAAATTGAAACCCATGCCAGCCTTTCACAGGTCTATGTCAAACCTATGTTTGGGGAGCTTACAAAACCGCCAAAGCAACACAGCAAACTGTCTTAATTGCCAGTAAAGGCCATTTCATTGAAAAAAGATCACCTGCCTCAGAAAACAAACCCTCCCCTGCTCTTCCCTCACCAGTAAATTGGCCTGCAACAGAAATATGCTCCTTTATCCATCCAGCAAATATCTAAGCATGAAATTTAAAAGTCTTATTTTAAGGGAAAAGAGCAGAGATCAGTGAGCTCTTCATCACGCAGACATAAAATAAAACTCTTGTGGAGCTCTTTGTGTAAGAACTCCTAAGGATTCTCCACTGTTGTGGTACTGCCAGGAAGCACAACCAGGGAGGGCTGGGTGCTACAGAACATCCTGCTGTACTGTGAAAGTAAGCAAGTTAAATTTAGCAGTAAGATATTTTTAAAATTAACAATTGAGCACTGTATTCCATCCATGCTGTGATGAAAGGTGTATTGTGGCACTTGTTTGATCACAGCTTATTGTGCTCTACACTTTATAAAAAGATGAAATTGGGCCTGATGAAGGATTTATTCAGTTCAGGGGAACTTTTTCAAAGGGAAAGGATGTTGGGGCTTCCGTGGAATTAGTTTCTGAGTGTTACTGGCCATGCTCACCTGGCAAAGCTTTTGCAGCTCAGTACAAGCAGCTGGGGAGTTTGCAGAGGACCTGGTAAATATTTATAGAGCAGGGAGCAGACATATAGCTACATATAAAGGGAAGAGGAAAGCCTCTTTAGGCTTTAAAAGCAATTGTTGAATGTGTAGTAATCCAAGACTTGAAAACTGCTGGACCTGGAAGCAGGATTTGGATATACAGGCACCAAGGATAGGGAAGAAATTGTTTACAAACTGTTGTCTAAACCTGCCTTTTTCAACAGATTTGCATTATATGTGTTTGAAAAGCTACCTTGTTTCAGTTAGGGTTCTACTAAAACCTAGCTTAGGAATGGAAAACCTTTACCCACTTTTGAACGGCTGATCCTAAGGAAGGTGTAAATAGTTCTGCCCTAAAGTCCTGTCTTGTTTCCTGCCTTATGACCCAGGGCTATAGAAGTTCTCCTCTAAAGCAGATACATTGCTTCTAAGCTGGATCTCTCTCTTTTTTAGCATATGGCTGCTGGTATTCCTATGGTGAGTCTGAGTCATGATAAATTCCATTTATCGCCCATCTTTCATTATTTCACTTGCATTTGCTTTTTCAGCCAGCTTCTCACACCATGCCTGTTAACACTCCAAACATTTGAGCAGTCTGACAGCTGATTTTTTTTTTTCTTTCTTTAAATGAACTGCCATAAAAATGTACCTTTATGCACTCTCTGTGCCAGTTATGGAGCTTCATCTCACAGTTATGGTAACCTGAAGACCAAAAGGACAATTTTTTTACCCATATTGAATTTCTTTGAGATGGAAGAGATTAGACCAAAAGAAACAAGTGGTGAGAGCCAGGACTAGGAGAATGAGATAATTTAAAAGGGGAAATTCTCTGAGTTAGTTAGTCCTGAGGTGCCAGAATTTAAAGCCCAAAAATCCTATGTAAAATAAACCAGATCTGTTTGATTTTAAAAATTTCTTGGTTATATTTTTTCTCTTCCAAGTATGTAAAATGCAACTCATCAGACTAAGGCAGTCTATTTTGCAATCAGAAGAATTCTAAAGTATAACTCAATTTAAGCATGCTAAGTTGAGGAAAACACCTAAAATACTATCTGCTTGCTTTAAAAGAAAATCCAGCTGTATGGTTCATCATGAAGTTTTCATCACTCATTACTGTGCCTTAGCTTTTGTAACTTGATGCTAATTCCTGCTGTGGTAAATCCTGTAGACTTCCCTTCCACTCTGTGGATCTCGATAACTACTGAAGAATAACCATTCAGAAATCAGTAGCGAGGAAGATGGCTAATGACAAGCTTGAGTTCTCAAGCACAAATATCTCTGCAAGAGAACTTGAATTCAGGCCATGCACAGTATAATCTCATCCTGATACCACTTTTATTTACATGGTTGTTTACACAGACTTAGGTCCATATAAGTTATCAGTAAGTAATATCAGAAGCCCATGATTTGGCCTTCATTAGCTGTTCATTTTCTCACTATAAATATAAGAAAATTAATGTATCAGGAGTATAGAGGGGGTTTTGATTATAGTCTTACCAGAATAGATTACTATAAACATTCCATGAAACTTTCTGTCCCTTGCCAATCAATATGTTACCAGGAATCCTTTGCCTGTTGCTTTTTGACAGGTGCAGAAATGGATCCAAATAGTAAAATGCCAAATAACTGAATTTATAAATGGATAAAGTCAAGACTGTGGATTGTTGGTACACCTCCCTAACAAACTGGGCAAGTTATTGACTCCCTTTTCTAAATCTTAAATGAGTTCCCTTCTCAGGTCTGAATAATATTTCATCCACTTGTGTTGTATGTAAATTGAGTCAGTATCTGCATTCCTTCGACTTCTTGCCTGGTCTTTCTATTCACCTTGTGAGGTTTGAAGACTGACTCATTGTGATTCTCTAAACAGTGAAGCCTGTATCTCCCTTGGGAGTGCCTGAAATGCAAGTCACAACTGTATCTGTCAGTACAAGTAGAGTTTCTTTCACTTGCTGCCAGGTAGGCATCCATCTAAGCCCCGTTAAGCTGTCAGTATCTCTGGGTAAAGATACCAGCCCTTCCTGATGGTGTCAACAGCATGAAGTCATGGTACTGAAAAAGCACTTTAAATAAGATAGATACAACTTCCTGCTTTCCATAGTTTTTCTGTTCCTGAGTAATGTTCCTAAGTAATTTTTATAAACCACAAATTTCAGGCTGTAAGACTATATGTTTCAAGCACAGTGCTGTTTCATCTCCAGTGTAATGATTTCACAAAAGTTGTTTTTGTGGAACAGACTGAGTGAAATTTTAATGTACAAACAACTTTCTGTAACCTTTCCTCACACTGACTTGTACTTCCACATTCAACTAGTTATATTTATGCATGGGATGGGTGTATATTTAAGTTTGAAATTACCTTAAAGTAAAAGTAATGACGTGGAATGGGACACTTGGATTGTATAATGTAGTTTAGTCCATGAAAGAAGATTAAAATGACAACAGGAGTGGGTAAATGTGGGTAACTGACAAATGGAATTAAGAATGGGTCACAGAGTATGACTCATTTACCATCAAGAAAGAAGGAAAATGCACGATGAGTTGTCTTAGAATGGGTGGAGCCATTTTGTGGGAGCTAGTGTGATAGTAGTTGTGTCTTCTGGATGATTAGAAATGTATTTTTCTGGCACAATTGCTTTTAAAAAATATTTTAAGGGGAAGGCTTTCGTTTATTTTTAGATTTTTTTTTTTTTAGTATAGGATAGTACACAGGCAGCCACATCATACTGTCTAAGGTACAAGGACAAAATAATCCACACATGCAAGCCTTGGTAAACACACTATCAAACCTACACAGAGTTAATTCATTTAAGAGTTTGTTTCTGGGCTAAACACAGGGTCTCCAACTTCTGAAACAAAAGCTCTGTTATGAAGCAAAAGAAACAGCTCCCTGAGCTCAAGCCAGCTGAGTTTGTTATATTCAGTCCAGACTGCTTTACAACCGATAATTTTTCTAGTTTATGTACAGTACCCGTCTATTTCCAGAGGGATGGTTTTATTTGACTGTCCATTCACCTAGGATGCAAGTTTAAGTTAAACTTGATGGTGCCAAATATGGCAAGTTGGTCTTATACCTCTTTGATATGCTATTTTGCAAAGCCAAAGCAAGCATTACTGAGCTCTACAATTGTGGCTTACCACATTTACCATTAAATGTGGCATTTTAAAACTTACTGTGGCATATCAAAGCCATGTGATCACTGAGATGCACAAGACCAAAATTACAGTGACAGAATCGTATCATTATATACGGTTTCCTGCATTTTTTTACGCTGCCATGAAATATAAAATGGATGCTAAAAAACATAGATCAACTAAGAAAAACATGAAAGCATTAGGAAAGCATTCGTACACTTCAGAGACTGAGAAATGTGTAAAACAGCAGCAAAATTAAGTCTGTTGTAAATTTATCAGGCCTCATCTCAAGAGTTTGGTTGTTTCTGTAACTGAAAGACTGATCCACAAGTCCATCCTTTGATATTAAAAAGAGTCTTGTAATTTGTTGGCTACATTTATCTATGGGTAGTTTATCATATGGCTGCATGAAAAGTACTTGCTACTTTTCTTGGTATGTTGATGGTAAATTATCATATTCTCCTTTAGCATCAGCTTTAGTAGATTGAATCAGGAAGTACTTGTAGTCATTTCTTGTAAAAAAGCTCTCATTTTCTCTGTTACTTTTTTGCATCCATTTGATTTTGAATGCATCTTTTGAAAGAAATGCTTAGGTCTTTGGCTTTTGCATGAAATATTTTTGCCTTATTGTTTGATAATATATACTGCTTGGTTTTTTTTATTCTACTTTTTTTTCTTGATGCAAATTTGATGGTGTAATGCAAATCTTAGATACTTTTCCTGCCCTCAGCAGAGATTTTTATTGATTGACAAAGTACACCAAAGCCTACAGCTTGGTCCCACATGTTTTATTCCTCTGAACCTTTCAGGCCAGAAGGAAGCTATGCAAAAAGTTCCAAAAATATTCTTTATTTGTTAAGAATTACTCTCAATTTGCACTATTCTTTAGAAATGTATGAATGATAAAACTGTTATGCCAGTGGGGTTATACACCAGCTTTATTAAAATGCAGAAATTATTTGAAGTGTGAAGAAAAAAACCCAATCTTCCAGAAGACACACGTCTGCAATAATGAACTAGAGCTAAAGACCTTGCTTTAGGCTTAAACCTCACTAATTACTTTCACTAGAAACTATCTTCAAAAAAGCTTTAGGATTTTTTGGTGAAGTTCTTGATACAAGGATACTTGTTTTCTTTTGCTAAGAAAGAAATTATAAAGAGCACTTCTATTTGCAGTGATTATTTACAGGTGCAGTATGAAGACATATTAGACATTTAGACACATTAGACATATTTATTAGACATATATTAGGTATGAATATGAGAATCCAGAATGGTTGATAGTTTAGAGAAGGGAAACCCCTTCATCCATGTCATTCCCAAGCTACCCTAACTGGCAGTTTGAGACAGGGACAGAAACCAAGTGCAAAGACAGTAAAAAAAATGCATGAGAGTAAAAATCTGACTAATGATTCTGTCAGCCCTATTGTATGCTACAGATTTAATTTTTTTTTGAATGATGGGCCGTGTCAGGCTAAATCAGATAAATTTATTACTGAAACACTGTTTTCAACATCAAAGACTAATTATTTCTAGTTTTTAGCTTTTCCCACACTATTCTTCAATATTTATTTTCCTAACATAAATAATAAGACAGGATGAACTGCAGAGTGAATGTTCCACAGTGATAGTTGAAGATGAAATATTTTTGATTTATCACTAAGTGTTTGTATCTTAAGAATATTATATTGTTTCCTCTTTTGCTACATTAACTCAGTCAAATATCACAAGACAGGCTTTCTTTAAAGAGTGTCACATGAATTTAAATCATTGGGTCGAGGATCTGAAGAGTCTACAAGAATAATTTCTAAGGGAAGAATTGATTTTTAAAGATAGTTTGTGCATTATAGAAAGGAGAAGCAAATACTAAAGAAAGATAGAGGAGGGAAAATATATGCAAGTAAAATAAGTTTCTAGAGACAGACATGGGGAGAAAAGGAAAGATCTAGATGACTGATACAGAGCAAGAAATGAGCCATTTTGGACAATTCTTTTTTTCCTTAGTGGGATACAAAAAAGACATTAAAGCAAAGTGTAGTATCTGTAGTATCAGTACTGATGCAAAATAAATATCCTGTGCACCTTTCAATGAGGGAAAGAGATGCTTGCTTTTGTAGCCAACCTTTTTGAACAGAAAATGTTCCAGTTTCTCAATTGTTTCTGAGCCAACTGCTGATTATACAATAGCAATTTGACATAACTACTGTGAGATTCATATTTAATTAATGCTTCATAATGGGCATTATTTGTTTGCTTTGTTCTTAAATGTAGAGAATTTCTATGGGGTTTTAAAAGTTGATATAAAAAGTGAAAATACTATTTTTTCAATGTTTCCTCAGTTTGCCTTTGTTCTGTGGGTATTTGAATAGCTACGACTTCTTTAGTGTTTGTTCCAACTCTTCTCGAATTACTGAACTATCTTAATATAAATCAAGGCTTTATCACCTCAACAAGGCAATTTTTCTTGGCCTTAAAAATCTCAAAACACAGCAAAAAGTGTATGTTCTACTGGCTGTAACCTCTTATGAATAACTTCCTTTGTCCTTGAACAAGTGGAACAATGTGCTATGTCTAGAACCATAGCTGGGTAGAACTGAGCTGGAAGAGTGGCAAGTCACTTCAAATGTTAAAATAAATTAGTTATTTCATTTAATAATCAAATAATTTAATGCAATTCTCTGTTAGGAAGTGATGGAGTTATTTTAATCCATTGATTGACTGGTATGGGTTTAGTCTCATCATGCAAACTTTTTTTAAAAATCAAATCACATCATTAATCATGATCTTCAAAAATAGAACAGTTCTATTTTGAAATGTTGTTTCTGGCTCCACATTAAAGCTACAATCTCAGGTAGTATGAAAAAGAGATTGACACAGGCAGTCATCTTGGTCTCCTAAGGAGCTACAGTATAAAATGCAATACTGTCTAATTTCTTGGACAATTTTTTCTCCTGCTTTATTCTGGTAAATGGTCATGTCTCTTGTGAGTCTAAATGCCTTGCTTTGCAAGGCTTGACTTCCTTAGTAGTTCATGTTGGACTGTCTCTTGCAGCTGTACACTCAGAGGAAGAGAGGCCTTGCTGTAATAAAGCCTGTCTTCATTGAAGACACTCTGGGATTACCTGCTCCTGCTGCTTTCATGTTCGCTAGACCTTCATTGAAAGGGAAACATAAAATACTAAATTGCCTGTTTCTTCAGTAAATATATTGTTTTATTCATTAGTAGTGTTTGCTAAACCTGTGAATTTGGAAAGCATTTTAAGAGATACCTGTCTTTCATACTTGGCTGCCTTGCCTGTACATATATTCTATACATCTGGGCTCTTTCTGTGGTTTCTGTTACTACTGTATTTGCGTCACCTAATTTAAAACAGACCTTCTGCTGTTTTCAGCTATAATGGGTTTGTGGCTTAGTATGTGAAATAGAATTGACTGCCCAAAATGTGAAATTCTGATGCTAGACATTCCAGCTAGGTCTCTACAGACAGGAATGTGCATTTGTCTGGGCAAGCATTATAGTCCTAGGGGTGCTTAGCTATTTTAGTGACAGCCTGAATATGCTGAAGTTTTTTGACTTAAAAAAAAAAAACAACTAAAAACATTCATTTTAAAGAAAAGAAGAGCTGTGCCTAAGCAGAGCTTCGGCATTTTTGCTGTGTACATCTCATGCAATACAACGGTGGAAAAATTAGTGAAAGAGTCTGAAAGAAGAATAACATTTCTTATGCATATAAAGTGTGAGTTCTAAGTAAGCTGTAAAAACTTAGAGGAATGTTTACTAGCAGGGGTAAGTCCTACTGAAAGAATCAGATGCATAGATTGCTCCTAATCATCATCTGTTTATGATACTGAACTGTATCTGCAAAGGAATGCAAATGAATTAAGTCCACAAATCCCCTAAAAGTCTTTAAATTTTAAAGCATGACTTGTTTTATCCTGTCTTCAGTCCTCTCTCTGTTTTTTGGAGAAAGCAGATACTTCACATTGCTCTGGTAGTGATGAGCACAGGTCACTAGTACAGCCACAAGGCTTTCATAATCAGAGAGCAAGTTGTTAGGCTGAAACTGTCCCTGTGGGGAAGGGATAATCTCTCCAGCAAGGTTAGGATAGAATGAAGAATGAGGGAGGAGAGACTTCTGCTCCTTGGACAGGGGAGAGAGAAGGAGGAGTTTGAACTCCTCTATGATGGAAACTTCTCCGGGTGGAGTGATGCAACTACTGAAAGTCCAAGTACCTGTTTTTTTTTTTTTTTAATTTCAGGATTTTATTTTCAAGTTTCAGAATATAAAAAATACCTTCCCTTCAGCCAGCTAAGAACCACCTCTTCCCTCTGCCTGAAGCAATTTGAGTCTGTCATGTTACAGCTTTGCATTCTAGAGCTGCCTCTAAAGCCTTCAGTCATTGTTCCCAGGGACAGGAGTAATTGAGTAAACACTTCTGATGGACACACAGAGATGTAGCATGACCACATCATCATCCAATAGAAAATCAACTGAAAAATGTGTTGTCCCTTATTCCTGGCCCAGGCAGTGCCAGAGATCTTCTACTGCCAATTTTTCTGCTTTTCTCTAGCATCCTGGCTATCCAAATTGGTAGGACTCCTCTTAGCAACTCCCAAGTCCCAGATCACTAGCAGGATTTTTTTTTTTAGAGGCTCCCGGAAGCTCTTCTGATGGCTCCAGTTAACTCCTGGAGAAGGGTGTGGGAGATAAGAGGCCATAGACTGATGCTGCAGAAATAACTAATTTCTGACAGCTTCTGTAATACCAGTTTTATATGTTGGACTCTAGTAGCATGAATGGCTCATCACTTGTTTTAACCAGTTCTTACAAATAATGGAATGGTATGAAAATAGAACAGCACATGGTGTGATCTGTTTTTATCATTGACATAAAGCTCGCTTCCAAAGTGATGTGTCAACTTCATTTTGATTTGATTTCTCTTAAATGAATAAGAAGATTGATTTTATTATGAACTGAAATGAAAATGCTAAGAAAAGACAGAGCTCATGTTTATATTGTATTATACAGTAAGGCATGAGGCTTCTGAAAGACAGGAAACTGATTGCTTGATTTGGTAATTCTCTTTTTTTTTTCCACTCTGAAAATCTATCTGCTCTGAGGACCTTTCTTGTGTCTACTCAGGAACTAGAGAGGAAGTGTACAGAGGTAGAACAACTTAAGTCAAAGATTTAAAATTTACATTCTCTATGACCATTGGAACAATTGTATCATGCAAATTCCCTTTCTAGTGTCCTTGGAAAGCAGTAGGATGCTTTTTCTGCATTCATATGTGGTTACATAAAATGGAAAGCATGGATAAAGTGTCAGATCCACGATCCATCTAACCCTGTATTCTGTCCCAGAGAGTGCCCAAGAGTAGAAGCTCACAGGTAATGATATCTCCCAGTGCACTGTCCCAGCTTTAAGGAATTTGCTGCCATTGAAGTTGTTTCCTCTTCAGCACATCTTTACTCTCATGTTCGAAAGCGGCTGACAAACCTATTTTATACTAATTTGCTTAATTCTTTTTGAATCTATGCATTTGCATTCAAAATATTGAATTTATAAATGATACCATTTCAAGATTCAATATGTGAAAAAACATTTCCTATTTTTAACTTTAAATCTGTTGAATGATTACTACTTTGTGTGACTACCAGTTTTCTTGAATGATAAGAAACAAAAAAAATTTCTGACCATTTTCTCTATTATAATGTCTAATTTTTACATCTAGCACAACTCATATCAAAGCTGAAGTTTCTTGATCTTTGGAATTTGTCCTTGTTCAGAAAACATTCCATGCTTCTGCTTGAACTGGTTATCTTGCATCTACATAGTGTGATACTGAAGCATCCTTTTGTGAAAGGTGATCCCTAGTAGCAATGTTTTGATGTTTGTGCTAGAGTTCTACTCAGTGTTTAATGATTTTGTTTGTCTCTTTTCTTTTAGTCATTTTGTCAAATCCTGAGTATTGAACCATGGTTTTCAGAAAATTATCCAGAGTAATTCTAAGATGTCACATGCATATTTAAAGTAATATAAGCAGTTTGAGACACACGAGTCTCTTTACCAAGGCTGAAGTATTCTGCCATCCTCACTCAGTGAAATCACACTGTGGCTCTGTGTGTAGCAGGGCAGGGTTGGTATTTAACACAGTGGAGCTTTGACAAGTCACAGTTCTTGTGAGCACTGCAGAATTTGGATTGCAAATAGAAACTGTGTTTTTCTGGATGAACAGTTTGAAACACCTCATACTGACTGCAAATTTACTATGACTGCTTTCTAGTTTTGATTAGCCACAGCAAAGGTGTACTGGTGTAATATGCACTTAAATTTAATACTCCTCCCAGGTTATCTAAAACATTTCAGTTTGTGTAACAGAATTTTTGTATGCCATTTTATTGAGAGCAGGCTATTGAGAAAACTAGCAGTTTGGAAACTTTCTGTCACAACATTTACAATGAACTGGTACACACTTAAAAAGCCTGTTTTCAAGAGCATATGTGTTGCTGTCTTAAAGATGATATTTCAGTCTTTATTTTTTCATATTTATCATGCACTGATGTAAATGAACATAGAAAATTTTCAGAAAAAATTAAGATGTAAATGAATGTCCATGAACACATGGCTCAAAATTGCATCCAAGGCTAATCATTTTATGCATGCATACTACAGGTAGTGAATTGTTCTCTTGGTGTCAGTAACAAAACAAAAAAAAAAAAGTATTATTCTAATCCTTAATACTTAGTGTTTACCAGTAAGCTATTTTACAATCTAACTGCTAATTCCTAAATTACAAACTCCAGAATAATTGTCCTCTTATTCAAGCCAAAGTTACTATACTTAACTAGCAAGTTTCTAACCACATTTTCCCTGTGTTAGCTGCACGAAAATAAGGCTTTTTTGTATGGCTACATATTTAGAGAAAATCCTAAAGAATTGCCCCTATATTAATAGAATCCAGAGCATTCCTTGGTGGTGGCTCAGCACATTACCATGTGAGTTGCCTGCCCTTGAAAAGGGATAATTTGATCTTAACAGTTTTCCTGAATTCTCTGGTAGTTACAGAGAACAAGTGACCACAGTTCAGCTCTTCAAGCTGAAAGCTGAGATTAGAACCACAGTGGTGCTGACTTATAAGTTTCTGAATTTCAACAAGAGAAGGAAAATTCTTTCTTGCAACTGACTCTTTCTGGTGCTAGTGAAAAGCTGGAAAACTGAAAATAGCAAAGTGGTCCCAGATGGGTGTATTATTATTTATTTTTTTAATGAGAAGCTTCTTCAGTCTGTCAGTTTCTATAGATATCTCTGTGTAAGGTAAAATGCTGGGTAGTGTGCTAGAGCCAACAGGAATGTCTGGTGAACACTAGGAAGGGCAACATTAGCATTCTTGAGCCTATAAAAATTGTTCATTTAAAAAAATCATCAGTATTTTTCAGATTTGTTTTAGCACACTTTATTTCCCTTGCTAGAGATAAATCTTAATTATCAGGGCAAGGAGTAGTAGTAACTTAAGTGATATCCAAGGAGTAAATTTGCCCCAAACCCAAAAGATTTAATAGAAGGTTGGAAAGCCTAAAATAAAATAACTAAATACTTCACATCAGCTGCTTTTAAGCAAGAGAATGGAGTTCAGAGGCCACATGCTGATCTTGGCTCCAGTAGGGCAAATCCAGAATGGCTATCTGGGAAAACAGTAGAATTGCTGAAGACTCACATCAGCATGAGTAAAAATAAAATTTGGCCATTAGAAACTTAATAAGGAGGGAACACATCTGATAAGTTTGTTTCATCTTTCTTATATCCAGACATTGGTAAATTCTATTTGTAGTTATTGCTGCAGGTTTTTCCTCAGGTTGATTTTTTTCCCCCTTGACTTGGCTTTGACTTGTCCAGCAGCATAAGGGTGGCCTGCTATTAGGTCTTGATTGTGTTTTATTTAAGTAATGACGGCTTTTGGATTAGTGAGATGATGTGAAGTGGTATTATTAATGGACATTGACCAGTAACAAAACAGAGCTGCTTAGGCAGATCTCCAGTTGGCATAGTGAGGCACAAGTTGGAAGCCAGCCTGGAGCAGAGGGTGGAGGGAGCCTCAGCAGGGCACAGCACACAATATGTCTCTGGCAAGCACATACAAGGAGCAGCTGAGAGGATCTGACAGACAAGCAGAGATGGCAGATACTGGATCTCCCACAAGGATAAACAGAATGCCAAACAGATAAACACAGTTTATAGCTTACCTGTGGTTTAGCTAAGAAATGTGCCATAATTGGACTGGATAGTTATTTACCTCATAACTTTATATCACTTATATCTTTGCTTATCAAGAAGATGTTAGCAATTTATCTCATAAAAACAATAAGATTAAGTTAAAAATAAAAAAAACCCTCTTTTTATGCAATGAGAAGTTGTATAGTATGCATAGTACAGGTTATGAAAATATCATTAGTTAATTTGCTGTTCAAAAATAAATTATTTAAATTAGAGCTTTATTAACTCAGTGGTTGAATTCAACCCAATCTCTGCCTTTGAGATAATAAAGCCTGCTGAGAAAGGAATGAATTTTCTGTGTTGCTTTGTTGGGGGTTCTCTTTTGATTCATTTGGGGTTTTTTTAATTATTATTGAGTACTTAACAGTTTATACTGAGAACATGTCTTTGTGATCCTTTTCTGGAAGTTTGTTCTAGGTTCCTTTTCTTGTGTTTCTCTGCTGACTGGTCTGTCATCCCCGACTGCACAGCCTGCACTCGTGTGAGCACACACACAGATGTGCGAGCACAGCAAGATCTGCAAGGCAAGCAGCTCTGAGATGGCAGAACTGAACTTGTAATTTATTTCTCCAGGCATCTCAAAATGCTGACACCACCACCCACAGAGGAGATGAGTAACTGTGGATGGTAGATGAGAGAGAGACTGAGGCTCAGGTTCTGTGTGTGCAGGGGACAGGGCCTGGTGTGCATGGAGAGAGGTGGAAGCAGAGCTCTAGAGCAGTCTGACAAAGAGCAGTGCCTCAGTGAGGTTTCCCTGGTGCTGCCACCATGGCAACTTTGCAGGGATGCTGGCAATGACCCTCTTATGATTTCTTCATCGTATATTGGCAAAGTCACCGGTAAAAAGCAGAGTCAAGAATCAATATTCAACCACACTGGTGAGTGTCTAGAGTGCCTCCTCCTCCCCTCCTTCCCTGACCTTAGGGGTTGCAGGGCTGTTTACCACACCTTTTTCCTCACTGCTCACCACCTTTGTGGCATTTTCCCCTTAAACACTCTTTCAGAGAGGCACCAGCAGCTTTCCCCGAGGGCTCAGCCATGGCCGGCTGTGGGGTGTTCCGGAGCAGGCCCGGCCTCCCCTCACAGCAGCCGCCCCTCAGACACCTGGTACAAATGGGAGCCTACAACTTTCCTTGGAACATTTTTACCTCCTGCCCATAAAAACCTCCTAAGAACTAAATCAAACTTGCAGGTATCAATGGAGAAGGGAATAGATGAGGTGGACAAAGAAAATGTTTCTTTGTTCTGTGTGATTTGGATGAGCAGCACCAAGTCTGGGAGAGTAACACACGGGAACCATAACCTTCGGTGAGAGTCTGGTGCCTCAGAGGGGGCATCACCTCCTGAATATAAACCAAAATCAGCAGCCTGGGATTTTCCCTGCCTTTTACATATTTATGATTTGGTTCATTAACAAAACTGGAGACTCACCTCAAGTTGTCAGGCAGATCCAGGAGGGTGCTGGGGAGGACAGGGAGGTGGCACTGCTGGCTGGCAAGGCGGGCAGCAGCGGAGCTGGGCAGAGGAATCCCCTGATCCAGACTGCCTGAGCCTCTCAGGAGCAGCTGTGCCAGCTTCCCACAGCTCTGCCAGGCTTGAGAGGGACAGTGCTAGGCAGCCGTGGCTGTCTGTGGTTAGGTCTGGGTTCTACACTCCAGACCAGTGTCATCTCCCCTCTTTGTATTATTGGACAGTTCTTAATTGGAACTCATTAACTGACTGAAGAATCAATGGTGAACATAGGGTGGTACAAATTAACTTCAGGTGTGTACGATAAGCTATTTAGTGGAGCAAACTGTCTCCTTTGGAGTATACTCCACAGCAAAAGAGATGAAACTTAAAAATATACCCCCAGTTTTTAAATTCCTTTTTTCAGTGCCTACTATAACTGAAATATTTGTGTCAGATGTGATGGATGCTGGCTATATGCTTTTTCTTCTACTTCTTGTCACTGCTTGCATAAATTAATGTGCCAGAAGAAAGAATGGAGCAGCGGCAAAGGAATGTCACTAGCAGGCTGCTCTGTCATCCCTCCACTGGTTTTATTACTTGCTGCCTTTGGTTTAATTTCTTTTTTCATAATAATAGAGACAGAGGTCCATGAGGGTATGAGGATGCCTATGCTGTGAAGTAGATGCAGATTTCTTAGGGATTCTGGAATGCAAATTTGGCATTTAGCTTGGTTAAGGATTATCTTAGTCTGGTTTTAATTTTGTGAACATATACATTGACATACAGAAGGCAAGTAGTGGTCAATGCCAGATGCCTTAGAATTAACTGGGAAAAGCTGCCTCATGCTTCTAATTACATCTTAAATAAAGCAGATATGTTGGAAAAGGGACTTATACCTAAGAACTGAACTGAACCATTGTGAGACAGGGAAGAAGATGGTGAGGGTATTGCTGATTTTAATGTTGCTTACATGTGCAATTCTGGAAAGACACAAGGGGAACTAACAGGCTTGCTCAAAGGTAGCTAAAAGGGGAAAAAGGAAATGGGAAGGTAAATCAGCAAATTGTAAGGTTATGTACATGTCTGCTTGACTCATTCTGAGTAACACAATTCATGAGTATTGAGTGAAGCCAAAATGAGAGCTTTGTAGATAAGTTCCTGGAAGTTACAGTATGTAACTCTAAACCTGACTTGTGAAGTTGGAATAAGGTCACTAAGTAGGAGCTAATTTGAAACCAGAGTTTGGAGCACCCATGCTAACTTTGTATTTTGCAGAATTTGTGTTCTACTGGTGGTATCTCTGAGTGAACTGTCTTGCACATACTCACATCTTTTGCATGTCAGTACATGTGATTTTCACATGAAATCACAAAGAATTGAGATGCCTTCTGAACACTACAGAATATGAGGGAATTTGACTAATTACCCAAAGTGGTTTTACTTGAAGTATAAGATATTAATGGAGTTACCAATGGGATGTACCTTAAATATAGAGGACAGTTAAAATTTTCGAAAGTATCCAACTAACCAACTAACTTAAGTCACGTTTCCAAACCTGATTGAAACCTACATTCCTTACGCCCTTTGAATATTTTGCCCCTGGGGCTTTTTGAGAAATATTTAGTGGAGATTATGATGAATTCAGAATGCAAAAAATAGTAATTCATAACCATAAAATACCTATTTGAGAATATTATTGTGTTTTTTTCTGTGTTTCATATTATTACTCTGTTTGTTGCAGTCAGCTGAAGGATTCTTTTTCCTCTTACAGTCTCTGGCATTCAGTAGATATTCAGCTGATTATTGGCATGTGTTCTTGAAATGGTTGCTCAGAAGATGGTCTGTAGACTAAACAAAATCTGTGGAATCTGTTGCACTACTTAAACAAACCAAACAACCACTACTTTAAAAAACAACAAGTAACACTATAGCAAGAAGTTATCTCAGCTTTATTTCTTACTTCTCTGAGAGAAAAAAAAATGTTGAATGAGTTGTGTACAGACCACATGATTATTAATCCCTGATTTCGGAGGTAATCCAAAAGAAATCAGGCCTATCAAAAATTAATTACTCCTGAGGTTCAAGACAGGTCCTAGAACTTGCTCTGAGGGAAGCTTTGTGTAATTTTGGGGAAAAACTATGGAGTCATGTGTGATTGTATTCAGTTACCTTTTCTTGCATGTCCAGTCTTACTGTTTCTTAAATTAAGAAATAAGGAGTTCTTGTATTTTTTCCCCTTCTTCAATATCTAGGGGATTTCTTTCCTACTTTCACAGCTATCTATTTTCCTTGTTCCCCATTTGCCACGTTTTCGTAGCCACGCCTGATAGACAGCCCGAAGCTGACAGCTTCCAGGCGGGGGGGGCTAACGCAGCTTCCAAGGGTTCAGACCCGGAGACCGCTGTCAGGGGCGAACCAGGTCCTTCCTGCGTCTGCAGAACGGATCACGCCGTGTGACCCCGCTCTACGAGTCACTAAAGTCCCGAGGGAAGCACCCCTGGGCTGGGTGCCGACACTGTCCGCAGTGCCAGTCACACGCCCGAGCCTGCGTATCAGGCAGGGTAGGATGTGGCTCTCGGTGGGCTGCGATGTGTAGAGAGAGGGAGGGAGACGAAGGAGGGTATCCAACCAGGTTTACTCCATGAAGGGCAGGGGGAATCTCCACCTGCCCCCCCCTCCAACGAGGGGTATGAATTTTATACTCCCACAGAATTGGGAGGGCACAACGAGAACAACCAATAAACACAAACATTACATCGACTCAGACCAATGGCGATATTACAGAAGGGAGGGGAAAACATGTCAATCTCTTCTAAACCAATTACTCGACGCCCAGCGAGGAATTTTCCAGAAACTTGCCTTGATAGGCACCTCAAATCCTCCCCACTGGGCGTGGAATGTTCTTCTCCAGCACCCCTGGACCAAACCATGTCTTTTAGGGGAAAGATAACTGTACCAATATTCTTCAAAAAAGAAAAAAAACTTTACGCTTCGCCCCCAAGGCTTTCCTCTGCAAGGGACTCCTCTAGCCACCTGAGGGCTAGGGCTGGAGCAGCTTTTGGAGTTCCTGGGGTCCCCACACCCATTTACAGCTTGCTTTTGTGGGCCTAAAAAACTATCATGAGTTTTGATCCAAATCCATATTTTGCCCGATTTTTGACGCTGTCAGAGTGTTTTCACAGAGAAATGCTTTAGAGTTCTGTGAGAAATCTAACTTTCCCATGTGTTAAAGTAAAAAACTATGGAACAGTTTTGTAAACTCTCTCTGCTAGTTTACATTTTGGCTAGGAAACCATCTCTCTGCTGCGTGCCTGGGTTCTTAGGCCGGCCCTTCTGATGGGTGGCTGGCTCAAAGAACCAATGACACATAACACACCTTGCGAACTACCTTATAAAAACCATAAAAAAATTAATAAATCTGTGCTCTGCCTTCCGTTTTTCTCTGGATCTTGGCTTGTGTAGTTCTTCCGTGCTGCACAGCAACACGATTTTTGCCTTGTGACAATTTTGTAGCTGCCTTGAGAACACTCTGAAAATACTATTCTTTTGCTCCTTTAGTTTACTCATTTTTTGCCAGGTGATTGGCAGCTGGCTGTTGACTCCCCTTGTAATGTCCAGCTAATTTAAGTACCAGAGATAACAGAGATGAGGACTAAGTTCAGGTGAGGTCTAAGTAGACCCCTACCTGCCGCAAACCACGATTCCAGATTCCTGAGAAGCCGTGCTCACTGCAGCTGCAGGTAAAGGAGTGAAGGCATGTAATTCAGTAGCTGTTCCCCTAAGGTTCTTACAGCTTCTCTACCTCACCCACTGGCAAGGTCACCTCTGTCTCATTCACAAGGAAGTAAAATTTTATTTTTACACGACATCTGTGAAATGTCTTTACCTTCTTCTAACAAAGGAACATTATGCCAGCTGTAAATTGGAGGTCTACGGAGTGAACTCTGGGGGACAGGAAAATTTAAAAAGGCCGGGGAGGAAGTGGTGGCTCTTCTTCCTTCTGAGGTGTTTGGAGATTTCACAAAATAAGATGCCACTTTCTCAGTTCAGTTTTTAAATTAATGACCAAATATGAAGAATATGGACTTCTATTATCTGGGTTCTGCTCTTCCAGTGGGGCTTTACTGTAGAAGAAGAGTGAAAGTTTGGGAACATATATGGAAGATCTCTAGGTTTGTGGGTTTTTTTACCTTTTGATATTATTTTGAATGAAACATTTGGGTCCCATAAATATGTTAAAAATTCACCTTTTTTTTTCAGGGAACACCATGTGGACTGCTCAATGTCTTTTTCAGATGTGAAGAGGTATTGGAGTTGCAATAGGTTAAAAATAGTCTTTCCACGTTTGGGGAAAGGAGATCCAGGATTCTGGTTGATTTAAAAAAAGACTCTTTCCAAACCCAATCAGAGTACTAATAGACCTGTTAATAATTATTATGAAAAGCTCCATTTTCACCAAGGCCTTAGTTTCATACAAAAAGACCTCAAGGTAGCCTGTGTTTATGGAAACTCTTAAAGTATTGCAAAAGTAAACCCTGTATGCGTGTGAAAAATGATAGCTAGAAAAATATCCTCCTTATTTATTTCAAAGTTACCATGTACATCCAGCTGTAGCTTGATCTCCTAATTAAATTTTAGGTGTCAGTATCACAGTGCAGGATAGGAGAGCTAGAAGTTGATTATGGTGAGGATGGTGTCTGGAGAGATAAATGAAAGGTGGGTGAGAGTGACAAGGAAGGAGTCTGATAAGGACAAATTATTTCCTCTGGCATTTGTTTGAAAGATTTCTTTTAAAGCCTCAAACCAAAACAAAACCAAAAAAACCCCACACCAGCAACAACCTTTCCAAAATGTAAAATTTGTTCTTCAAAAAGATTCACCCTTTCACGAAGAGTGGAAGTTTCCTGGGCAAACACAAGTCCCCAGGGGTTATATTAACATTGCCATGCTGGCATTTTATCTCCAGAAAAATTACTTAGCTAAGTCTCTCCTAAAAGAGAGATACATTTGTTACTTCAAATGGGTTTCTATAGCCTAGGATAAAATTTGTTTTATGCCTAGGATTTGTTTGGCTTTCCAAATGGTGGTATTTTGACAAACAAGATGGAGTTTCTTTACCAAATAGAAATAAAAGGAGGGAGATTATCACTTTATAAAATACTTTAGTCAAAGAGACAGCAATTGGTCCAATCGCTCTATATTTAGAACAGCTAGAGATTTAGAGTAATCAAGAATATGGATGAATGCACATTGATCCATACATATTTGTCTTCTAAATTAATTTTGAAAATATACTTTAAATCAGCTGTTAGACAAGGCCTGAATTAAAATAGTCTGATTTATCTGCTTTTCCTGAGAAAGAATGTAAGGGAGTGGACTGGCTATATGTTCTTTATTCACTTCTCAGCACTCCAGCATCTCATCCCCGTAGTAAAGTGTGGGATGTGGTGCTAAGCTTGTATCTCACACAGAAAGAATCTGATTACACAAGTTTATGATTTGATCTTCCTTTTAGTTTGGAACATCTGTGATTTCACCAGATGATGTTCTATGGTGAATACAGGCTACAATATTTTACCTATGCATTTCATACAGTTAATTAGATCATCACATAATGGTTTATGTTGACCTTATTCTAATTTGTTCAAGATTTTTCATGTTGCTTATTAGAAAGTCCACTGGGACATATTTTTTAAAATAGTGTACCTTCTGCCTTCTGTGATCAATAGAACTGGTTTTTTGAAAGCTTAATGTTTTGTTTTTTTTTTCCTGTGAAATGAAATCGGGACTTCCTTCCACTTCTTTCCCTGAACTGTAGAGACATTCCATATACAAAATTTCATCATGTTACACAAACAATTAGTAGATGACTTGTTTATAATCTTGAATTTCATATGGATCCAGTATTTACATTTGAATACTATCTTTCCTTAGAAATGGTAATTCTTCCTTGTTCCACCATCAAATATTAGATTATTCTGGCAAATTGTTCTTCTATTTCTGACATATGCCTTCCTCAGAAATCACATTTTAAACCTCAAATTGTCAGCTTTAAGAAAAAATGTAAAAAAAAAAAAAAAAATCCAACTGGAGCCTGAATTTATTTGCTCATTATATAGTCTCACTTTGTCCTAGTAAAAGATGGATAGATTTGTGTGGAAAATAAAATGGAAGTATGCTACAGAGTCTTCTCTAAATGTCTTTATGGGATCAAAAAAATAAATGTAATCCAGAAAGTATTTCTGTCAAGAACCACTAACATATAATTAGCAGCCAACGTGTAGAAGAGGTTTTCCCTGATATATATCTAGCTACAAAGTACTGACTTCTGTCTGGAAATTCCATTTTATTATGTAATATATTTTGGAGCAAATCAGCAGCTCTGGAGCCAAGACACAAGTGCTACAAGAAATGGAATTTTCATTACTGCAAAACCGCTGCTGTATCTTTCAACTGCTTTAAATAAATCACTGAAAGAAAAATGTATGAACGAAATCTGGTACTTAAAAACCAATTTCCACAGCTTGCTGCATGGCTGTATCAAGTGTTTCTAAGAAGTGTACCTTGCTACCTTGCTGCAGCAAACACTGAGCTAGACGTTTTAGAAAGACTAAGCATATGACCTAATTGTTCTTAATTTTTCTCTTTATGACACGATTAGAGATTTAAGAATTTCAGGAAGGAATGAAGATTATTTAGTTCTTTCACATATGTCCCCATGTCCTCATAATTCCTACCTGTGAGAACACACGAGAATCCATACTTTCCCTTTTAGAATGGCTTTTTAATGTGCTTGATACAAAATAAAGTCAGCGACTAAATCAGGGCTTAACTCTGAGTTTGTTGGGGGTTTTTGCTTGATTTTCTTCTTTTTTTTTTTTTTTCCCTTTATTAATAAGTATATTTGTCCTTAAAGATGGCAGACAATGAAGTTGGTGTCTATTCTATGAAGTGCATATCTTTACCTTTACAGGATTCTAGTTTTTGAGGTTATGGGAGGATGAGAATTCAGAGACAAAGCACAAAATATCCTTATAGTCTGGAGTACAGGTGGACACTGGCTGTAGACTATGCAGGCTGTGCATGTGCGTGGGCAGCAGGTGTGAAATGTGTTAACCAGACCAAGAAACGAGGGAAGTGTCAGGCTAACTCAGCCCTGTAACTGCTGGTGATGGGCCACAGGTACACACACAGGAACCTTGCCATGGGCATCTTCAACCATCAAGCAGAAGTTTCAGATATGAGATTTGGAAACAAAGCTGCCTTTTGTTTCACAAATTCTCTGGTTGTGCAGTATAAAAGCTGAGATTTAAAAATTCCCGGACTTTGTCAATTTCGTGCAAGACTCTGGAAGTTCAAGTGCATCTTTCCAGTAGTGTTTAAGGGTTCCATAAACCAGTTTGGGGGTAGTTGTATGATATAGCAATCAGTACCCAAATAAACTTGACAAATACTGAGAAAAATATATTTAATATGTGAGAGGATCTCATTGCTTCTAGATTGCTTTAGTAACAATGATTAATAAATGTATTTAAAGCTTTTATTTTTTTTTAATATGACTTGCAAAACCCAGGAAATCTTAATATGATTCTTACTGCAGAACAAACCTGATCATGCTTACCTACTGAAATACCTATTTATGAATAATTCATCAAGCATTTGGAGGGTTTTTTTTGTAAAAATGTGATGATGGGCCTGTTAGAACTATTTTATTAGCAGTGGTTTTGACCCATCTCTTGATATTCATTGTTAACTCCTCTGAAGACAAGTTTAAGAATACAGACATAATATTTTGTAACATCTCTCAGAATAAGAAAAGCAAATGAAGCCCAACAGAAAAGCCCAATAATAGTTAAATACTGGAATATTCTGTCCAGAGTTGTGTTGGGATCTGTCTCTTGGTCTTTAGTCAAGACTCAACTGTACAAGGCCTTGAGCAACCTGATCTAATTAGTCCTCTTCTGAGCACAGGGTTTGACTAAATGATCACTGGAGGTCCTTTCCAAACTAAATTATGCTATTATCCTACACCTAAGGGAATACAGACTTAAAAGTGGAGTAATTCACTGTTGCTGAGTTATATTTCAAGAAGGGGGTAAATTAGCAATTAGTACAATACCACTGTAGTGTGCAGAGGCACTGTGAGTTCATTTGATTCTGTCTTAAATTGATGAAACCCCATTTAGGTGTGAGTTGCAAGTTGCATTTGCTGAAGGAGTAGCTATATAGTAGCTTTGTGATTGTTGTTCAGGAGAATACTTTCCATACTTGCACATGTGCCTGTGTTTACATTATCTAGGGCTTGCACACCATTGAGTACAATCTCATTTCATGAGATTTACAACAAATAAGACTTTGGGAACCTAGAGCACTGAAGTTTGTCTCTGTTCCAAGGAAGGAAAACTGTGAGTTCTGCACATACCACACAATCTGTTTTGTCAGTGTCATTGGCTATGCAGCTAAAAAATTCTCCTGCTGCAGATTGAAAATGAGCAATCTGGTCTTAATTTTTATACGAAGAGCAACTTCCTCCCTTGTTCGTTCCGCATGTTTTAGAGTGCTTCACTCTACCTTGTCTTAGTGTACCCTTTAGAGAACAAATCCAGTTCTTTCCAATGTTCTACACATTTCTAGAAAGCTTGCACTTTTTCTTCATTCCTGATTCTTCCCACACATTTCACATGAAGTGGGATGCCCAGAGTGTGGTACAACCTTCTGGCGAGGTCTTAATTTGTGCTCTGCAGGATGGAAGAATTTCATTTTGTGTTGTGTCAGGCATCCCTCTCTGTACCCCAAATAGGATATGTTGCCTTCAAATAAAACTTTCTCTCAGACTGTTTGGTTTAGGTTAAATTCCTGATTTTTAATGTAATTGCTGTTCTGAATACCTCTCAGCTAAGTTCAAGTTGTTGCTTATCTACATGTAGCACTTCAGTCATTTATGTGTAAATACAGTTTGTAGCTGCTTAATAAGATTACTCTGTTAATTTTGAAGGCATAGAAAACTGGCTTTTTCAGCTGTGCAAGATAAAAATGCATTGTATTTGCATGTAGAGCTATAACAATAATGTCAGCTCTAATTCCCAAGGCAGCTTGTGTATTAGAGCTGGTTCTGAATGCCACCAGTGAAGGACTTGATCTCCTGGCAGCTGATTAAAATCTCAGTCAAATCAGGATGAATTTTGTCTGTGGCAGAGAATTGGCATAATGTAATGATGTGTGTTACCTTAAAATACCTCTGAATGAGGAAGGATCTGTCTACAAATAGATGAACAATTTCACTGAACTTGGGTTAAAAATCGTACTTTAGTTTAAAAAATGCAAATATGCATGAGACAGCTGCAGGATTTGGGTTTGACTGTTTTTGCTCTGCAGTAATAGTACTCAACTTCTATCTGCTAACTTGCACTCCATTTAGAGCTGCATTAAGGATGTAATGAAACAAATGAAGATTTTTCCCTTTGCTTTAGATGAGCTGAATGAAGTCATCAGAGAGAAGCATTTCTTTTGGTATTCTAGCTACTTTATCTGGTTTTGCCCACTAAAAACCTGGTCTGGTGGAAGGTGTCTGTGCCCAGGGCAGGGGGTTTCGAATGAGATGGTCTTTAAGATTTCTTCCAATCCAAACTGTTTTATGATTCTATAAAATTACTAGAGAGGGTTTTTAACAGCAAAACTCCATTTTAAAGGTGAGACTTGCTTAGGCTCAAAGAAGCCCAGACATTCAAATAAAAGACCAAAAAACATACTGGAAGCCTTGAGCATTTCTCTAAAGATCGTTAATCTGAAAGTTGTCACGTTTTTTCCGATTAGCTTTTGTGCAGAGGATCCAGAGTTTTTTCATTTAATGATGCAAGAGAAAAAACTAAAATAGCTATGCTTACAAAGACTTCACTTTGATGGAATGCCAAGAGTCATTGTAATTTATAGTTTGAATTAAAGATTACTGGTTTCTCAAAACAATGCACTGTGTTCCAGAAGGACATTATTATCAGGTCCTTGTTAGTAAATGACCTCACAGTATGTAAGTGCTCACATTCTCTTTTTAGGGGTGTTTGTAGGTAGTCTTACAATGCTGTGAAATAGCATTTCACTAGAGTAATGTGACAAAATTGTTAACTCATTATATATTGTAGTAACTTTATGCATTTAAAATGCAACTGTAGAAAAATATTATTCTATGTGGAATAATCAGAGAAATAATTTCCTTTCTGATAGTGACTAAGGCAAATAGCTCTGTTTGTTTTCCTATTTATAGTACAAAGTTGAAAGGAAGTCTTTCAACCTACTGTGTAATTAGTGCATATTTTCAATTTTTTTTTCCCTGACCTGCTATCAAGTTCTTAGAGGGACAAAGAAAATGAGTGGAAGACCTAAGAGTACAAAGTTCCAAATCTGCAACAGGAAAGTAAAATAAATTTGAAAAATTAATCCCTTTGGGCCCTGGAGTCCAATTTTCCAGACACAAGCTCCACTGGAATCCACTGTTACCACTGCCAAGGAGTTAAGTTCCTTTGATATATTTTGTTTACTTATCCAACTCACTTTGACTTTTTGGTCTAGTGTGTTTGATTCCCCACCTACTGAAAACATATCAGCCTATTTCATTTCTAAAGGGAAACCAAAATAAGCCCCCCAGCTGCATGGGCAGGACATGATCAATTTAAAGCACTGGCCTCTGCTTCTCTTTTATGCTTTTACTTTCAGCAACAGTGGTTCAGCCAGCCAGGTAAAATGCTGTGGTTCCTGGCTGGTGTGTGTCCTCAGTTGTCACCAGTCTCTGTTTGGTCAGAAGGGCAGTGCTATGGCAAATCTTTGGACTCTCAAACACGATGAACTTCTCTTGGGACAGGGATGATGTGGATATGAAAGGTTGTCTTAGAACATATCAAGAAAATGAGATAAATGTAGTTCCTGGTATGTACAATTCCATATGGTGACACAATTTTTTGTTTGACTTTTGAAAGTATTGCTACCCATCCCAACAAGACTTTCTCCACTCCCCCTGCGGCTGCAAAACCAAAACAACCAATAAGCCAAACAACAAACAAAAAAAAAAAAAAAAAACAATTAAGAGGAATTTCTGAAAGAGCCATACTTGACTCTACAGCTGTAAACTGCTGATCTATTGCTTGATGGGACAGAGATTCCCACTGGTGGGAGAACTCATGTTTTTCCAGGTTTACTTTTGCCAGAAGGAAAAGATATTTTTGGTGCAGAAATCAGATATTAGAAGGCAAAGCTGTTCCCACATTCTACCTGAGCAATGCAACACTGCCTGTATTTGTAATAGAAAGTTGAATAATGATGCTCACATTCAGCAGCCAGTTTATCTAAACTCTTTTTTTTTTTTCCAATTTCTTAGAAAAACAGATTCTGTACATTTTCTTAATGAACTAAATAGCATTGCTGCCTCGAGACTAAATTTAAGGTGTTCAAATGTTAATGTTTACCCTTAGGTAAAAGAAAACATCAATTGTTAAAAGGAGACATGAAAAATATTTGAACTCGTAGAGGCCTTTCATTGGAAGGAGCAACATTTTTGTTTGAATAAATGAAAGTCAGTGATAGGATAATTGTTTGAATAAGCAAATTTGATCTATTTACAGTAAAAAAACCCTGTTCCTTTTCAAGTTAATTTTCAAAAATCTAATGTATTGCACCTTAACTTAAAATATCAAGTGATTTTAATATTACTTGTGAATGATGAGGAGGGTTCATTTTAGATGTTTATGTAACACTGAATTCGTATTTAGTCATCTGTAAGGGAAGCTGGAAATTGCAGAAAGTGATCTAAAGAGTTATGATTTTCTATGAGCTGCACATGTATGGTCCTTCCATGAAGAACAGACTCACAAACTTAAGCATCAAAAGTAGGAAGTAATTTTGCCGTATAAAAATAATTTTTATTGAGAAGAGAGAAAAAAACGCCTGTTAGCTCACTGCAGCATTGCTGGTTTCAGTGCTAACACGGACTGATTTCTTCTCAGTGAGCACTCACTCTGAAAAAGAGCTCAGTATCCACCAGCAAGATGAAGCCTTTTCTCAGCATTTTATTCTCCTTAGTGAACCAAGTGTCTCAGAAGAAATTCATCCATAGCTAGTGTAGCTTGAAGGAGTTTTGTTTGAAATGCATTGCCCAAATAATCAATACAGTGAAAGACATAAAATAAAGGTGGCTGTAAAATGGTGACTGTAATATGAATGGTAGAAATAAACTCAGTGATGAAAACACTCTGGTAAGGCTTGGGGTGCTGCCAAATGAGCATTGTGTTGTCCAGATTTCCCTTCTTTATTGGGCTGACCTGACTGACATCAAACTGGTTAGCAGTTGGAATTGTATTGACATGGTTTATTGTATAGTGATGAAATACACTTTTTATTAGATGGAAGACATGTAGTTGGTATGTGATGTGAGGTCCCCAGATAGTTCCTCGTACTATAATAGTAATTTTTCCATTTGGTCCAAAAAGAGATTCTCCCACCAAACTAACTTCTCAGCTTAGTGGTTCATTGGAAGATGAAGTCCAGCTGCTTGAAATATGAATAGTCAAAAGCAATATTGCTTAAACTACAGCTTGTGGAGTCTTTGTGGATCAGTGGGATAATTCCTGGGATCTGTGATACACTAAGTGATGCTTATTCCTGGGAAGCCAGCAGTCCCCTCCTGTCAAGTACTGGCTGCAGGTCTGGCTTTGAGGAGACAGCAGGCTGGCCAGAAGGCAGCCATGGGGCTCTGGGGAATGACAGCTCTTGGGAACTGGCCACACTTACTTGTCTTGGCTCTGGCAGTCTGTTTCCAGCCTCTGTCACTGCTGGGCCAAAGAGTCCTTAGTGTGGGCTGAAAGCAGACACTGGGCAGATCTGTTGCAGATTGATTCTACGACACACAGCCCAGCAGTGTCACACACCCAGCCCAGCAGTGTCACACACCCAGCCCTGCAGTGTCACACACACAGAGCCCAGCAGTGTCACACACACACAGCCCAGCAGTGTCACACACACAGAGCCCAGCTGTGTCACACATACAGCCCAGCAGTGTCACATACACAGAGCCCAGCAGTGTCACACACACAGCCCAGCAGTGTCACACACACTGGCATCTTTGTAGAGTTACACTCCATATACTAACACTGGAGGATGTCCTACCTGCCCTACGAGAGGGATTAGTCACCACTGCTGAAATGCAAATTCTTTAGCTTCTACTTAATTATTTAGCTCAAATACTTTTTTTCCAATGAGTCTATTTTTCTCAAAAAAAAAAGTATTATAATAACATAATTGTTAATTTGTAAATTAATGGACACTCGGTGCTGTAAGAATGAATCAGAAACCATCTAATTAACTCCTTGAATATACTGGAGTGTGTTCATACATAGAAACTCAAACATGGGTGGAGTAATCAAAACTTCCTTTGCCCTCTCTTCCTGGATGAAGAGCAACTTAGATGTTAAGTCACCACATATCTTTGCCTTGCAACTTTTTGTTCTTTATTTGCAGAAAATAACATTTTTATGCCAGAGTATAATTGTGCTCCTAAGGTTCAGGTCATTCATATCAGTCCAAATAGAAGATGAAAGCTAGCCAAGAGTACATCTGGAAACAATGTTAAAAGCAGACAATTACTGTATGCTGAGATATTTGAAAGATGTGAAAGATGAACAGACAGGACTCACACCTCTGATCTTCCAGTATAGCAGCAAAATGTTTGAATTACTCCTGTAATAATACCTACCTCTTGGATGGTTCTCAACCACTGATATTTATGGTTTTTACTGTTTGTTTGGTTTTATATCACAGTTTTAATCATAGGGTACCCTTCTAATTAGAGTAATCAATCTCTTACATGTGTCTATGGTCCCACCCTGTTCATTTGGAGACATGAATGCAGATGCCAACATATGAAAATAAAGCCCACTAAAAAAAATGGTTTCTTGATATGCCTTTACAGCAGCCAATTGAACCAATTCCATCTTTAGCTTTAGTGTAACAGGAGAGTATTTTTCTAGCCCACTACTGGGCTCAAAAATCCAAAGTACTTTAGTTATATCTTTACGAGATCCTAGCTTTCAAATTATATTTGGCTTTTTTTGTTGCCTTGTTTATCTTTACCCCAGTGTTTCTAAAAGTTAATCTGGCAGGCTGCCCTCTTGTTACTTCTGCAGAAAATACTGCTTATTTTCTCCTGGAATTCACAGCAGAATAGGATGATCTAGGGTATCTGAGCTGTCTAAAGCCCAAGCATTGAAATGTTATGATGTGTTTAGCAAGTGCCACTCTGGTGCCCTAAACCTGACATTAGTCTCTGACTTTGGGTCATTACACTCTTGAAATGAGGTAAGAAAATTTTTCAGTACCACATTTGTTTTATTTTTCAGTCTTGCTCACTTTCATGTGCCATCCTCTCTGTTCCTAAACTTTTTTGTGAAGTTTTTTAGTGCTCTTACCAGCTGCAACTCTTAGGGAAAAGAACCTTTTTTTTTAATGCTGAGTTTCAATAACTTCAGATTCTTCAATGCATTCTTCAAATGGATCAACCTTTTTTGCTTATTAGGAAACCAGTTAAAATCTTAGGGCTGTGGGGAGAGTAATAGAGGTGGAAAAAAAAGGCTGCATATTCTTTAGTTGACTGGAGAGTAATATTGTAGATCTAAATCTTATGTTTTTCCTCCATATTACACCCATTTACCTTTGGGATCTTACTTTCTTTCCTGCTTCCTTTGCTTTCAGTTCTTCATCAGGATTCTTTCAGTTCAGTATTATATTTCTAACAGGAAGAAAGGAAATCCACAGATTAAATGATCCAAAGAAAAATATTTTCATACCCCTTGTCTTGCTATCTTTAGAGATGTTATTGTAAACAGTTTTTCATTCTTTTAACTATCTTATACTGGATCTGCATTATTATTATATTGAGAGGTGCTTGAATAATTTTAGGTCATCCGCTTTTAGAGGATGTAACTAACTCTTTTATACAACTTATACTGATGCATTTTATTGCTGGTGGGGTTTTCCTATTTGTTTGGGTTTTTTTTTTTAATTATTTTACTGCCATCATTAAAAGTTTCCTGTGGCATATCCACAGCCACACATCGTCCTTTTCTTTTCCAGATAACTTCAGTGTTTTTCATATTCACAGTTCAATCCAATAAACAGAATTTGTTAGCTCAGCTTTCCTAAAGTTTAAACTGAAATCAGAATTCAAAATACTAACTGGACTGGCCAGTGTCCTGATTGTAGGCCTGGGTAGCCTCTTCTGACATAATCATGTCAGATTATGTACTGCTGGTACTGCTGGTACCTTTCCCTCTTGCCTATTCCTTTTTCTGGCAGCTGGACTGCTCTGCATCAGCCCTTCACACTTTTTGCCTGTTTAAATCCTTAACCTACATTCCCTCTTGGGCTGTAACACTTCATTATTTCTGCTTTGTCCCAGCACTGCGCACTTGGCAGCTGTGCTTGTTCACATCAGACTGCAGAGAGACGTGCAGAAGTATCAGCTCAACAGTCTATACTGAAAATTACTCACTTGGCCACTGTACTTAGCCCTGCTGATTTCCAGCTCTTGTCTTCTGACGTGAGGGAAGTGACAGAAGAGTTTTATAATTTTTCTGCAGGAGAGGTTATCTGTTTTCATCTAATGCTTGACTTTGAGCTGGCTGTGCTTTTTTCTCATGAAAACTTACTCCAGGGAGTCAGATTATCTCTTGGCAGAAAACATCCAAGTTCCTGGTTTTCTCATTTAGAAAAATAATTAATCAACATGAGACATTTAATATAAATTTTCACACGTCAGGAATCACAAAGTTTGCTGGAGGCATAATGGTTGGAGGAGATTTTGCAACAAAGAAATCAGTTAATGTGGATAAAAAGAGGTGAATTACGGGGTAAAAACTCTGGAGGGATCATTCTGAAGAAAAGTGAACTTGAATATATCGACTACTTGACTTTATCCAACTAACCTGTTTAGAAGTAAAAAGCACTAGTACAGAGAGTAGACTGGGCTAGTGATCGTATCCAAAAATTTACTCCACACATTCATCATAGTCACTGGTTTTCCTCTCTTGTCCATCGTGGTGGTTCATGAGATTGTTTTGCCTGTTCAATGTAAATATTAATATAGGTTGTACTGTCTTTTTTGTTCCTGGAAGGAGGGAAAGCAATCTGTCAGGTATGAGCATGTTAAAAAAGCCACTTGACAAGTGATGACAAGATGTTTGATTCCTTTTTAAGATTTTGTTGTGTTCTGAAATCCAACTCAGTTGAGATTTCCCCTTAAAAGTCTGTGGTGTCTTTTAAGTGTCTTTTTTGTCTACTTCCTGAAGCTTGGTTTGTTGTGAGTTTTTTTTTTGTAGCAAACTCTCTGCTTGGATATCCTAGCTTTTTCCATTCTAGCTACAGTGTAGACGAAGCCCTAGCAAGTTGAGTTTGGCAGATGACAAGTATTTGTTACAGAGTCAGGAAAGCGTGCATCCAGAGTCCAGACTAGCCATGCTGGAGACATCACCCAGTCTATGAGAATAAAATGACTGTAGAGACTTCAAGAAACATCTTAGAATGTAACTAAATAACAGCACTGAACTTGGTTCCTTTTGTAATTAAGGACTCTAGCAGAAGGAATCATTAAATGCTTTTTCAGTGTTTGATGTCTGTCATTAAATAGTGAAAGACATTGGATTTCAGTTTGAGTAATCTAAAAAGTAAATGAGTAGAACAAGTAGAAATAGATAGTATTTTTTTTTCCCTACCTAGAAAGGGAAAACCGTGATAAATTGTTATACAGTCCAGTTAGCTAATAGGAATAGTTCAGCTAAGAGTGTAAAAACCCATGAAAACTGAACAGTGCAGCATTAGAAAACTTTACTTTTTAACCATGCTACTTGAACTTCCTTCATGCTGGCAAATTCGTTGTCATAATTAAATGTGCTTTTTATGTGTCTGGTACAAAATGGTTTTCTGTGGTTAAGTGGCAAAATACAGCTGTTTAAATTTCTCTCTACTTCTAATTGGACCCCCTGAGGTCTGCAAAACTAAGGACTGTGACTGAACAGATCTCACCTCCTTTTTAAAAGGTGTCAGTCAACAGGACACAAAATTAAAGGATCTCAATAAAGAAGTCTTCTTTTATTTACAGATTAAATCCTTCCTACTAAAGTCAAGAGTGAAACTCCTCTTGACTTCCAGAGGGGGCAGGATTTCATTTCAAGAGAGAGTAGGATGTGAAACTTAGATTACCCAGTGGCTTTTGTCCAAGCTGTGTCTCACTGGAGGTAGGCGCCTTGCAGCTCCTTAACAGAACATTATGATATTGCCAGCCCATAATTACACAGTACCAGAGTAAAATTAATTTAAATTATGCTAAAATTCTAACTGTTTTGAGAAATATTTCTTGACACTCGTGCTTTGATCAGGGTATAGTCTGAGGGTTATATAGGGTAGCAGGGTGGTTCTCAGGTTCTATTGAAGATCATTCTACCTCTAAAAAATACCAGCTTTAAGCATAAAGTGTTTATCACTTCTTGATGAAACTGATATTGTTAATTATAATTTTGGTCAATCATATTTATTAAATTCACTTATACTAGCTATGTAAATGAGCTCACAAAGATTATAATGGTATCTTTATGTGTTTTACTAAAATTAGTAATTTTAGTAAAATTGAGGGTTTTTATATAGGGCAACTGAAATGAAGTCAGCAGTCAGCAGTTTCCATAGTTAATGCACAGGCAGTCTCAGAGGTGGAACTCTTGGCATGAATTCTGTAATGTTATTTTGTCTTCACAGGACTTATTATCTGACATGGCACATTGATCCTGGAGGGGAATAAAGTAGATCTATGTAGATGTGTGGTGCACTGACAATAACTGTTTCCAATCCGTAAAAATAAGTTTTAATTTACCTGCTTACCTACATAGGATGTTTCCTATGTCTGAAAGCAGTGGTTTACATGTTACAGTGATTGCTTTAGCAGAAACTGTGAATCCATAGATTCACTACTGTGTTTATCTGGGAATATTTTTTCCAGTTGCTAGAAGTGTCATGAGAGAGACAGAGACACATTCGTTTTGGGGTTGGACCTAACACTTTACAAATGTATTTATCTCACTAAGAAAAGCTGTACTCATTGCATAAACTATTTAATTATAAGAAAGTCTAGAACATCCATTATCATAAATCTTCTAATAGTTCTTTTCCATGAAATTTATATACATTTAATTAGAGTATATGCCAATTAAGAAATATGAAGAGATTGTTGTAGTCAGGCACCACTGACCCATCCACTTATCTACAGATTAGGTTCTTGCAAGGAGCCAAAGCAAAACAGGCTCCATCTACACCCGCTCTAGAGGCTAACTAAATATCTACCAGCAAATTTAAGGTTTGGTGTCAAAGGTGTAACAGTGTTTAAAAAAAAAAAA
>VXAC01000961.1:45173-74892 GCA_013399225.1 Rhipidura dahli
CCCACAACAAAAAAACTTTTAAAAACCAAACCAAACAAACAAAAGAAAACCACCAAAACCCTGAATTACCTTTTCTAATTTTAGATCTCTCAAATTAGACCTCACTGCACATGATCTGAATTTGGAAATTTCCCCCAGTCCATACTGAAGAGGAAACGTTGCCTCCTTAAAATGTGCATAAAGGTAGAGAAAAACCGAGTGACAAATGTTGGGGTTTGCTGTGGTGTCCGTGCCTGTGTGCTGTTTCTAACTGCAGGTGGGTGGTGGCAGGATTTCTTACATTCCCATGAGACACTCAACTGCTGAACATCCTTCCACTACTTGTGAAGGATATGACATGGCCATTACCATCAGAGTAAATACTTGATAATAATCTTATGTAGAAT
Organism: Rhipidura dahli; assembly: GCA_013399225.1. NCBI lineage: Eukaryota > Metazoa > Chordata > Aves > Passeriformes > Rhipiduridae > Rhipidura > Rhipidura dahli. The sequence goes on from VXAC01000961.1 coordinate 45,560, forward strand.
GGGCGAACAAAAAGTAGCTTTTTAAAGCAAAGAACAAAGATTCATAGGCACAGAAATACAGCCATCTTTCTTACTCTTTTTTTTTTTTTTTTTGAAAAAGATAGTAGGAGATCTAAAGGCAAAAAATTCATACTTCAGTTTTGAGGACAAATATATGGTGTTGATGGATGTGCTGAGTCTACTGAGTATATGCCAGCACTAGTATTTCCTACAACTTTCAAACCGAATTCACTTGTCACCTTAGACATTCACACAAAGATGTGTGAGCCAAAATATTTACTACTGGCAACATCCAAAAAGATTATTCAGTCATTACTCACTTCTGTAGATGGAAACTGCTTGCTCCTTGACTTTTAAAGTAATTCATTGTGGCAGATTAGCTGAATCTAGCAAGTGTGAATGCAAACATATATCTGTAGTAATAAGAGGATACCATCAGTATACCCGAAACACCATCTGCAAATTGATTTTTTTTTCTCACAGAGTTTATTACTATTAAAATTAATTTAATCTTTTTGAATTGTAAAGTAGGGGATTTTCAGGTGGTGCAATTGATAGCTCTAAATTAATTTCTAATGATGAAGACACCATTTTTGTACCCAATAACCACTTGAACAGCAGTATTACAGACCTTGAAGGCTTTTTTGGTGGGTGGAAAAGGAGATTGGGACTGAAAATTACACAGCATATTGTGACTATGTAGCCCAGAACACCAGTTACAATCAGAACATTCTTCTATTTTTCCTCCCTCAAATCTGTTTAATTTGACTGTATTAAAAGGACAATTGAAAGATAAGAACTCTTTTTCCCTTCAAGTAAATGTTGTATTTTCATGTCTGAGAACCTATTTATTTTGTTTACAGTGGCAACTGCTATGTCAGTTTTTTTGGAGTTTTTTACATCTTCATATATACACACATATATATAATGATTAGTACATGAACTGATTCCAATCCATTCCTAAGGGTATTTATTTCTTCTCTTATGGGAAAATGAGTAAATAAATGCAGACATGGGAAAAACTTGTGTAATGCAATCCTTATGAATGCACACTAGCTTTAAAATAATGACAAAAAGCTATCCAGGCAAACAAGAAAAGCAGAAAAGAACATAAATTCTTGTTCTTGTATTCCTCTATAGACACAATAGTCTGAGAAGCCGGGGCCTTCTGGGAAGCAGGAATGCAACAGGAGTAGCTGGAAGGTAGGATTAGAGCCCTCATCCTTTATTTTTAGCCCTCACAGAGGAATAAATAAATAAATCAATTCACCACAATATTTGGGGTCGATTGTTGATTACGTGATGGGGGTGGCTGTTTTGTCCTTTCTGTAGCCAGTCTTTGGTACGAGCATATGAGCCTTTGGCATCAGAGGAATCTGCTCCAGCACATCTGAGCATTGGGAAAGAGTGGCAAGGAGAGGGAGGAATGGGCTTTCCCTCAGCTGCTGCACGTTGCTCGCGTGCCTTGGGAGAGCCTTCTGCTGAGTTACTGACTCAGGACTGCAGAATGAGGCCAGTGTGTGGATTGTAGTGTACCTCTGGAGAGAGTGAGCAAAAATTCTTCTAGTTTACAGTCATGCTATGTCCAGAATTGGTTCATTTCCTACTCTGTGCTGGTGCAGCCCTTCCTCTGCTTTTCCCTCTCCACATGGTTTACTGAACTTTGGCCTCTATCCGTTTAACTGAAATTGCGCAACTCGTTATGGCAGTGGGCTCCAACATCCACAGCTCTCACTTGGCAATACATCCATTAATCCTGTCAGGCTGCAGTTTAGAAGTCGAAGCTGGTTGGAATTTCATGGGCAAATAACCTCATCATTAGATGATAAAAGGAAGAAAAACTTTTCTTCCTTTTTTGGCTTTGCAGGTGACATTTAAAAGGAACATAGGTTGGGAGTGGCTTTTATTTGCAGCTTGGCAAATAAAACCCTTTGGCTTTTCAAAACCCTTGTAATGCATTGGTTGAAATAAGTTACAGAGCAGCTACCTGCATATTCTGAATATTTTTAGCTCTTTTAGGTCATCTTATAACCCAAAAGCCTCAAGTTGAGGAGCTGGGGAACTGAGATCTATTGATAGGATTAGTCATGTATGTATTTTGATTTTGTTATTTGCTTTTGTTGTTGATGTTTCTCCCCTTAGGCAGTGCTTCAAGGGGGTGGGGAGAGCTGTTGGCCTTCACTTCAAATAGGTGCACATCTGCTGGAACTTTCAAAATGAATGTATATATTTCTGTGGTTGGTTTTGTGCAGTAAATATATGATTATGTTATACGTTGTATTGTAATCTTCTGTATCCCTCTCTACTTGCAAGAGAACGCCTTTCTCTCTCTTATTTTTTTAACATTTGTTCTTTCATAAAGCCACAAATGACAACCTAAAGAATAACTAAATATTCACTCTGCAAACCCAATGGTTTTTTCATGTGTCGTGCCTTTTGCATTAGAACATCACATGGCTTTGTGCTGAGAGACTGATGCATGTCTAATTGGCAGAGGCAGAATTTTATGCAGCGTTTAAACTAGAAGTGAGTGGAAATTTCATGTAACAACAATATATCCTCAATAGGTAATGCAGATTTCACAAACTAAATTTTTAAATGGATGTTAATTTTTTTAAGTTGTTTTTTCAGATGGGGAAAGTCAAAAGGAATTCAAGTCTTTAAAATATGCTTGACCCAGATCTGAATTTATTATTTCTTATCTGAATTAAACTGTTATTTCAAAACATTCTAATGAACTACATAACTGTACTGCTCTCTAAGGACATTGCTTTGATTCTTTATCATCCTAAATAGGACTCCCATCTGTCTTATAATTCCCATAACTGATGCAATATTTGCAAGATCTGGAGCTGCAGTACTACTGCAGATGTAATGGTGCAATATCAATTTATTAATTTAAAAATTAGTTTAATAAAACTAAATTACTTCAGGTCACTTTTATAAGCTGAAGAAACCCGCATTCAGTTCTAATAATATCACAAAAATAATACTGAATAACCAAACTATGGTGCACTCTGTGTGCAAACCTTTATTTAATCACTTTGCTAATGTCAGGATTTTATATTTATTTTTAAAAATACGTTGGCCTACAGTTTTTCTAGCTTTGTACGCAAACTCATACTTTATGTAAAGAGTCTGCAAAAAGGTGCTGAAACATTCTACTTTTCAGTAAAAATATTTTTGTGATAAAAAGTATTTCCTACAGAGAGAAAAGTGGCTCTTTCCAGTTTTCATACTGCAAGTTGACTATACAGCAGATGCAAAAAAAGCTTTTATGTAGGAATCAATGGAAAGCAAGCATACACCTGCATTTCAAGGGATGACGGGATATTTCACTGCCTCTTTGTCCCTTTGGCAAAGCTTACCCTGAGATGAGCTCAGCTGGTTGGAGCATGGCACTAGTAATGCCAAGGTGGAGGGTTGGATCCCCATATGGGCCACTCACTTAAGTTTGGAGGGGATGATCCCTTCCAACTCAGAGTATTCTGTGATGCCCCTGACTTGTTCAGCTGGTGTTCAATACTCTCTCACAGAACTGGTTTCTGTGCTGCTCTTCCTTTTCTGAACTTTCCAGGCTAAGGAAGTAGCTGCTAACAGATGCCAGTGTTTGGTCTAACTTTATGTCATTTGACATATGTTATGGATGAACCTGTTTGAACAGCTTTCCATAGACATTTAATCTGATAAAGAAAAATGAACTGTTACAACCATAAAAAAATTCAAAATCAGTGGAGAACAAAATATATTTTCCCCAAAGATCTGCTCCAAATCAAACAAATTAATGAAAAGATTTCTTCTTGCTGTTTTATGCTGAAGTTTTGACAGTAGGAACTCAAGTAAGAGCACAACATGAATGCTTCTCAATTCCTCATTTTACCACCAAACAGTATTTCTAACAGGGAGAGTTATTCTGAAGTATGTTAAACCGCAAGAAATCAGATCGATTTCCCAGACATACCTACTCCTCCACCTCCTCTGCCTCCTGCTGAAGATGGTGTGCAGATATGTGTCGCAGCAGACGGTGGGCAGTTCAAGTAATTGCAAGCTGCTATTTGGTTCTCTAGAAGAAGGAGACTAGGAAAGCCTTTGTTTGTGGTTTAGTGGATCTAACTTCAAATAAATATAGAACTACACCTTTCAAATGTACAATTTTCACTGACAAACCATAGCTAAATGTAAAGGACAACTTGTTTTTTCAAGTTTAGTATTTAGCAACCAATAATTTAATGCCTGAAATGTTTTAGTAACTAGAAATAAAACTCTGTGCTTGAAAACTTAAGACTCTAATCCTGAAGGAATTCAAGGTCCTTTGGGGTTCTCAAATGAGCTTTCCAAATAAGAAAAGTAGATATGAAGAATTGTTGGAGGACCCTCCCCCCCCCAACAAATAAAACCATACAAATCCCATAATTTTTCAAACAAACAAATAAAATTTCACTTATGAAAGTGGAATTTGTCATAGTTCTGAATAAACCTTGGTTGGAGTTGTCATTAAGACCAAGACATAGGGACTTTATCTAAGCTGGAATTATAACTTTGTATAGGATTGGCACGTATTATGAAATTAAATTAGCTGAAAATTTATCTCATACCAGTCTTCTACAAAGTCATATCTCTATTATCATAATAATTGGAAAATGAAAAATATAGTGTTTGGAAAGAATGGAGTAATCAAAGTATTCTAAGTAGAAACCTGGCAAAGAATGAAAATGGGTGGTTGATCTTTGTCTATCACTTGGGAAAGCCACACAAAATTATGATGTGAGAAAGTCATAACAATCTACTAAATATGGTCCACAGAGGAAAGCATTAATCATGATGGTGTGGAACTAGAGAGCATAAAAAATATTTGAATTGGAAGAGTTAGGGAATGCTCTAATAAAGGAATTAAAGTGGAATTTAATACTGACAGTCCTACTGACACATTTTCCTTTGCACTTGTCCTTCTGAAAGGGAATTCCAATTCCATTTGTGTTCTGTCATTTTTACTGCAACACAGGAATGTGAATTTTAAATGATATCTTAAAATAGTGTTTTGCAATAGAAGACTTAAAAGAACATCTATTTTGGATATATGAACTTACCATAAAAACAGGAGATAAAAGCCCAGCAGAGAACAGATTTATTTGTAATAAAAACAACACATTAAAATGGTTGTGTGAAGCACAGCATGCATATGGCAAAGCAAACTTCTATAAAAATGTATTGTAAGCACGAAGAACTGTGAAACAGAACTACACTGAAAAACCTACTAGGCAACAATAATCAGCGTTGCTGCTAATAAAATGACATGGTACTTCAATGATTTCTACAAACTCAAATAATATTCAAATAAGCAAGAATGAATGATAGAAAGTGCTTGATGTAGTCAAAGTGCATTGCAATCATACTGTTTTAAGAATTAAATAGCATGAAGAAAATGATTTGAACAGGATGGGTTCATTTTGCAGAGCAGGAGGTTGTGCATAGGCTGCAGTGTAATGTGGAAAATAGGTGTGATGACACAGGTGTGTAAGAGCAGGTTGTTAAACACTGCTAATTACTTTGTAGAAATATTGTAGAGGTGGGCTAGCAAGGACAGGGCATTTCACACTGTGGGGATACCAGTGCATCAGTACTGTATGTGCAACTATTAGCAATAATAAACTGCATTTATCTGCATACAAAAACAATTGATCAGACTTTCCACAGAACATTAGAAGCTGCCAAGCAAAAGCATATTGTAGATAGCAGAGTGGAAAATTTGATCATATTTTGGCAAAGTCAAAATTACTAAAGATTTGTGAAAAAGGTCATCAAATGTCAGGTTACAGTGTGAGACTCTTCAATGTGCATAAGCTGGTTAGAGAACTGATTTTCTCTCCTCTGACTATAAAATGATAAGAACACAACTCTTTAATTTGAAACAGGAATATTTAGCTTTGGTGTCAGTAAAAAACAGGTATAAAACCCAATTAGGGGCACCTTAATGGGAAAAAATCACCAGGCTACATTTTAAGGCTTTGCCATCCTTCACAATTGGAGATAAGGTCAGACAAACCTTTGTTCTATGTGTAGCTGATAATGCCTCATTTCATGCACTAAGGGGTGAGTTCTGCAAGAAGGTCTCTTGCAATTGTACATTTCTGTGATGGGAAAAGTGATGAGCAGACCATGTCCTGAACTCTGCAAACCTTCAACTGTCTTGATTTATATTCCAGTGGTTTCTGTGCAATATTACTTCAGCAGTTAAGGGTGCTATATCTAATATTTTAGAGATGCTAGATGGGTTGGAAGTAGAATAGTCTGCAGCTTGCTAGAATTATCAGCAACAAAAAAGCAGTCTACTTTATGGCAATAAAAATAACCCAAAGGTACGCCATGTTTCACATCATTGTGTTTTAAATTGTACCTGGGCCATTTCCTTATAAAATCAAGAGAAGAGGAGAGTATCCAATTCCATATAGATTTCAGGATATGTTAGCTTTCTTCTGAGTTTAGGGTTTAATTTTGCTGCAGTGCTTTTAAATATTCCTTGCTAGATTGTGGCAAAATATTGGCTTTGTATGAAACTGTTCAGCCAGATCCAAACAGGATGAAAATTTAATATACAAATGAGTATCCTGGAACACGGACATCTCTCCAACCTGTCAAGATCACTAAACAAACTCATTCTCACTTTGTCTGAAATAAATCTCATTCAGTTTGTTCTTTGAACATAGCTCAGAATGGCAGTGGGATGACTGACGTGCTCTCAGGGGGCATTCAGTGGCGTGGCTGGAGTACTGATGAGTGCAGAAAGATCATCTGAGATGCAAACTTACACACAGTGGAATCAAATGTAAGAGTAAGAATAATGTTCAGAGTGTGGAAAAAGTCATGGAAGTGTGATTGAGGGAGATGTCTTGGAGGAGAAAAGCCATATTTATTTGTTTCATTTGTGACTTTCAGATAATATTTTCAATGAAAAGCTGTGGTGGTAGAGTTGAATTCTGTGCCCTCCTTTTATTGAGGTTTGTTTTTTTTCCTCAGCAATAGTGTGATTGTGCCTCAAACCAGAGAGAATCCTGAAGAAAGAGATGTGATAACATTTGCAACTATGTGTGTAAATCCACAGAATCATGCAAGGTGGGATTACTAGAGAAGGAGGGAAAGAGTGGAGTTCACTGAGGAGCAGGACACAGGGAAAAATAACTCAGGAAATACTTGATTAATCTCTCAACCCACATGCTGCTCTCTCTTGGGTCATGTTTCTCTTTTTTCTTTGTGTCTTCTTTATATGTAACTGATCTGCAGTCAGCTCCTCTGCTTGGACCATTTATCCTGGTCAGCAGCCAAAAGAGCTCCGAGCACCCGCTCCCTAATATCCCAAGTAATGTTTTCACAGTTGGGTAAACTGTGCCGCATGAAAACCTTCCTCGTACCTTTCACAAACACTTGCTATTTTATGCCTCAATCAGGTACTGCTTGTTCCTTCACTCTGTCCTGGATGCCTGTGGCTTATAAGTTATGCAGACATTTACCAGCACATAGCAAAGAGCACTATTGATAAAACCTGTCTTGGAAAATGAGGGAAATGTAGACCAAGTGTCAAAGGCTAAGAGGAATTTATCTAAAAGTTTCTATTCTGCAGTTAGTTTAGATTAATTTTTTTACGGCACAAATATAAGTCTCATTTTTTCCATAAGGAGCTTGTTCTGCTTCCATAAAAACTGACAGTTTTCAGTTGAAAACAGAAAATCCTTACTGTTCTCAGTCTTGAGTTGAGTGAAAAAATGAAATCCATAAATCCTCATGACAGGAAAGACAGAACAGCTACTATATTGAGAAACGACTACATGTTAACCATGTTACCATCTGAAATAGCTCTCCTGGCCTTGCTTAGTGAAGGAGATGGAAGCACTTCTTAAAAGGCAAAATGCATCTGAGTATCTGTTTTGCTTTACTTTATCATATGGCCACCTCCCACCATGCCTGGCAGACTGGGGGTCAGGACTGTGCTGCACCACCACACGACCCCATAGAACCACCACTCCATTTATATCTCTGTCTCAAACATGGCCAACAACTGAGCACTTGACCAATGCCATCAAATCTGCCATCCTTGCACTTTTAAAAAGATTCTTAATGGGAATTGTGGCTTAGAGAACGAGGCCAAGAAAAGTCTCAGCCCAAACCAGAGGTGTCAGAACCACCAACATTTCAGGACAACTGCCTCCTATGTGCATTTTCACTTGTTATTTTCAGTTGTCAGCACAGTTCATATCATTTAAAAACGGGATTGCCTAGATAAATCATATACAATTAGTCACAACTTGGAAACTTACAGAATGTGATACCAAAAGATTGCATCTCAATTTGAAGAGTTTTCTGATCCTGGAATTAAATAAATTTATGGTCCTACATCACTCAACCAGTTCCAGAGACCTTCTTCCTTTATTTCACTTATTTATACATGTGAATAGTGTCCTTCTATACTTGGATCCATAATTCAGCTATAATTCAAAATAATAGTAACAAAAAAGGCACCATATTTTTGTACAGGCCCCTGTTGCTCTTTTTAATCCCTAGAAATGAGATTGCCCAGAACAAATTCTATGATCTGAATGATTTCATTGGTAATCAGGAAACCAATTTCCAGTAGCCAGTCTTCAGTGGGATGGGAATTGAAGTGGTAGATAGACTCCTGCCACACTAGTATAGAATTAGAATGATACTAATTTAAATTTCCATTCTGGTTTTACCTGAAATCTTCCTGCAAAGCATCAATGAATGAATGAAAGAAGAGTTTCTGCTTTTCTTAAATTCTTACTTGAAGAATATAATATTTTTCCCTCAAACCATTAATGAAAAATGATAACTAGGTACCCAAGCATCCTGTTAAACTACTTTCCTGAGGCTTATTTCCAGTTTTCCTATATCCTGTCATGATTTGAAGTACACATAATTTTAAATGAAGATTTTTGCAAAAACAAAATTACCACTAAAACATGGTATGGTGTTTATAAAAGGAGATGCACTAACAAATATCCCTCTGATGACCCAGACTGCAGCAGGAATTCAGCACAATGTAAGGGAAAATAGTAAGTGACAGGGAAGGATAACAAACATCAATAAAACAAGGCCAACTAGCAGAGGTCTCTAATCTTAGCTGGCACAAGCATGCAAGGCCCACTGCATCCAAGCTGAATCCAGAGACACTGGAGCTTCATATACTTCCTAGCACTGAGGAGGCATCTCTAGATCAGCTTAGAGAAGAATTGTCAGTATGGGCAGGACATAAATGGCTTTGGCCAAAGCCTGGCCAGACCTAGCTCACATACTTGCATCAATTTAAGACTGTTGCCCACTCAAACATTCTTCAAAAGTCAATCAGGTAATATCGAGGGTTTTTTTTAAATTACCTACTTTTTAATTCCCTCTGAAATACTAACCTGTTTATTTGAAATAATAGAATTCATAGAAAGTGATCTTAAAAGGTTTAATAACAACATAGCAATATGCTTTGTCCAAAATAACTGTTTGGAGACTTTATACAGTTAAGATCACAGAAACAAACTGTAATTGCTGGGATCCACATGATAGCATAGGCATGTTTTTGTGGTTGGGGCATAACTGCAGATGTCAATTTGAAAAAGCTATGCCTGGTGTTTTGGGGTTTTAGAAAAGACAAATTACAAAACTGCAGGTATTATATTTCCATCCAAATCTTTTTATATATTGGTAAGCTCTTTCATTCAGGATTGGCAATACCATAACAAAAAGGAAAAAATACAACAGAATTTGTACATGCTGCACAAAAGAGGGGAGCTGAGCCAATGCTTTTTGTTGTTTTTATATATCTATGGATGACATTCAATGGCAATTTCTGATTGAATTCAACACAGGATGAATGAGGTGTGATTCTTTCCATGCTCATGGAAGGACAATCCTTCTCTTCACAAACTGGCTTATGTTTATGTTTTCTAGTGAAATTTGTGTCACCTCTATATTATTTCTTTTCTGTTCTCTTAATATTTTAGGTAGTTTTAGAGACTTCAGTACTCAAAACCTGGGGCATCCTTATAAATCTAGTTCTGACCCGAGGACCAAAATCAGGTGTGTCAGTGCAGAGAGGCACTGGGGATATTGAGTGTAGCTGCTGTAACCCCTGGGTCCCTTTCTGCTTCTCACCTTTGCCTGGAGAATCTATTCCAGCTGCAGATAAGGCAAAACACATGCTTCTGCAAACTGCCCTTCCTCCTAGCACACAGGACAGAAAGAGTACAGCACATGCTCTACAGGATCCATATGAGAAAAATTTTCTCTAGTTTGAAACACTTAATCATAAACAGGGAGCAGATGTTATTCAACTGATATAAGAGCTTGATACATAAGGGCCACTTAGAACAATTAGCACTAATGGAAGAAATGGCAATTAGGTCATGTTTGAAAGATAAATGCCAATGTCTTGAGCTGCCTGTGCTGTCATGGCAGCACAGATATCATGTCAGGCTGGCATCCAGTTATCTGACTCACTTTCTATGTAGGTTCTTGAGTTTTGCCATGGCTGCAGAACCAGCAATGCCCACATCATTGTGGCTGTGCTTCTGCCTAGCTCTTGTCTGCAGTGTTCTTCTTAGATGACTTCCAGCAACACAAAAATGGTAGCACAGATCTAAGTAGGAACACACCATACTGAAAAATTATATATTGTAATAACAGCATTGGAGCACTGTACTCACTAAAGACTTCATTCTGTCTCTGCTCCTGAGGGCAATAGCTGGAATAAAAATACTAATTTTTGCACAAGAAAAGTGTTGTTGACACAAAAAAATAGAGTATTCTGGGAAAAAGTGTAAGATTTTGGGAATGGCTCTGTCCTTCCAAATGACCTAGAAAAGGAAGGAAGGAAATAACCTGAACTGACAAATAATAGTTTTAATGCATCTTTCCCTAATGTCCTGGATACTGTGGTTGGACAGAGGCTGATCTGGTTGCAGTGAGACGGGCCTGCAGGATAAACCTGCTGCAGTTCTTCTGCCCCATGAAAGGAAGCAAATGTGCTACAAAATTGATACTGCTCCAACCATCAACTTCCCCAAGCAAATCAATGCCTGCCTGCACTTGAAGTGCCTGGTTTTGTTTTGTTAAAGGAGCAGAAGTCAAGACGTTACAGTTGGCATTCTCTAGAATCTTTCTCTTGTTTGTCCACAAAACTGGGAGTTTGTTTTTTACTAAAGTGTCATGTCAGGGTAACATTTCTTTCAGCTTCACAGCATTCTCATAGCAGTTGCAGCAGATGTATAGATAGGGTTCCTTTTTAATAATGTAGGATTAATGGCCAGCATTTTCTCAGCTTGACATCCTTGTGTTGGTGGAACATCTGTGCTGAGTACAACATCTCTGACATGTACATTACCAGTGTGCAGTAGTTCACTAGGGCTCGTGAAGAATTATTTGGAAAGCCTGTTCACCAAATATATCACCCTGAGTGAGGTCCTTTGTTGAAAAATGCTTCCAGCTACCATAAGATTATTCAAATAACATAAAATTCTTTTATGTGTCAGGGACATATCTGGAACACATCCATGAATGGCTGGAAACAGTGAACAGTCTATCACCAGGGTCGAATATCAAGGATCCAACTTAAAGTAAATGTTCCTCCTATATAGAGGAGACTCCATGTTTTATATTGGAGCTAAATATTAAAAAAGTTGATCCCAATCCCTTTATTGGGGTGTTAAATATACTTGATAGCATCAGAAGAGTTGTGTATCACATACCGTGGAATAAAGAAAAGAATGAACCAGTATTTTTCTGACTCGAAATACGAAACCAGATTCCAGGGCAGATTATGGCTTCTAAAAGGAGGTTCACTGTGAATGGAAGAAAAGGAACCATGCCAGAGCAGGGTTCCCAGGAGAACTGCAGTTGAGTCAAGTTTCTTTTTTCTGGAGACGGTAGAGTTAAGAGGGTGAACAGAGCAGCAAAAGATCTGATCACCCTTCCACAGTAACACATTGCACTATGCACAAATTTTCCTCTGACCCAGGGTTTAGTTTGAGCTAATTACCCAAATTATCCTTCCTGTATGCTCCACTGTAGTGCACGACAGAAGGAATGTATAAATGCTAGATGTGATATTCATTGTTTTAATAAAAGTTTCAAGTAGAGATAAAAGTTCTGTTTGCTTTGGAAAGCAGCCATAGACAAAGTTTATTTGCTACTTCAGTGCCAAGTTGAACAGCAAATAAAGGCAGCAATTCTCTTTACCTCACAAAGCACATGGACCTTTAAGCCAGCTAAAGGAAGTCCCTATTTGTGAAAATTAATATAAACATTTCAATTTATGCAGTCTACACTCACTTTCTTGTGTTTAATATTGAATTCTCCTCCAGAATTTTAGAAATATTTTAATATCATGAAACTGCAGGTCTGACTATCTATGTGCAAAGGCTGGGATGTGGATACCAGCTGGTGACTAAGGTGTCACCAGCAGCTCTGACATATGGCTCTTTATAGTCTGGGATATAACTGTCCCTGCCAGCATTTCCATTCCCTGTGGATTTGCTGGCTCAGGCCCACTGTGCTCCTGTACCTCAGTGGCCGTAGATTTGAGGAATGAGTAAGTCAGAGGTAGGAAACGAGGGGGTTTTTGCAGTGCATTGATAACAATTTATGAGCATTCTCTCCCATCTCTGCCATGAACAGGACAGAGATATAGCCCAGCTTGTATCCTCTCAGGCAGCTTTTTTCTATGCATGCTTTTAATGTTCTGTGAAAAATACCTGGTGCACCCTTTCTCTATTTAATTATTTTGATCCTGAAAATATTTTATTTCCTTAATGAATGTTTTTATGAATACTTCAGATTCATTTTTCAAGAAAGTTCTTTACTCATGTGTATCCACTGTTGATAACAACATAGTCTTTGTAAATTTAATATCCAGCCTTTGGGTCTACTTTTGTCAAAAGTGTACACCTATGTACAAATACATCATTCACTGTGTTTAATAGCAATGATAAAGGTAGAAAATATTTAACCCAAACACATAATGTTTGTCTTGCATAACATTTATCTGATGGTTAGGACTTTTTTCTAATGATTGTCACATCTATGTCACTTCTAGAAATACCAATATTTTCCAGAATAATTTAGCTTTTGGAAAAAGTAATGCATTTTATTTATAAATAAATTCTTGTTTCACATGCAAAACTGTAAGTGAGTACACAGAGGCATAAGGAAAAGTTTTTGTCTGCTAGTACACCTTTCCTTGTTTCCATTAAATCTTTGCTAAAAGATTATGCAGAGATTGTAGATATATTTCCAGTTTCTACCCAATTAATGGAAACAAGTTATTTTCTTGCTTAAGGGTCCCTAAAGCAAGGTATAATGAAGAAAAACTGAAAGTGTGGTTCCCCTGGGCATTTCACACGTGACAGGCCATGCTAGCCGTGATGTGGGAATGGTCCTTTGGTGAAAGATCTTTCATGAACAATACTTCATTCTCCACTGCAGAGAAAGAGGTTTCACAGCATATTTCAGTGGGGTGACATATTCTTTTTCAAACTCCTTTTTACTGGACACAGAGTGTGGCCATACACATTTACACAATACCCACCTACAAAATTCTACAATACAGAAGTCAGTAATATATAGGACAAGAAGATTTTCAAATTAATATTTGTCAAAATACAGTAGTTATTATACTGATATTAGAAAGTGTACTGAGGAGTGTTACGTGCTTAGTAAGAGAAATGTATCCATTTCCTTACATAACTCACAAATTGGCAAGTAGGTAATCTAGAATTTTACCACCTAAAATCTACCTGACTCGTAATTTGCTTTGTAGTATCTGTCTGGTGGCTAGAAATTTTATCTTATTTTGAGTCCCAACCCTTCCCACACTGACTTCAGTGGCATAGACCATATCTCAATGTAAGCAGTCAGTTATTGATTGTGAAGCAGTTTATCCAGGATATTTCTGCAGATTTTGGACATTTCCTTTCCTAAATATAAGGACAAGCTTTAACCTTTAGAAAGGGTTAATAAACCAGCAGACTGAATGAGTTTACAGATGAATGACTATCTACTATTTGAACCTGTTTTTACCCTTTGTCACCTTCCCCTACTCCCCAATAGTGACTTAGTTTGTTAAGAGAAGTGTTTGAAAAGGCATATTATTTTTGAATAACACTGAACTCTTTGACAAAATTGAAACTTACAAACATTCCTGGTCTTATGAGCACTTTCTCTTTCCACAAACTGGTGTTTTCCAATCAAAAAAAATGGTTTATTGCAGAAGTTTCTGCATGCCCTCCAGGTGTGAAATGCAGCATCTTCTCCATTGGATTTTACCACTTGTTAACAAAGTCAACTGTAGCCATAGCAAAGACTGTGTTAAAGACTGAAGTTGAAATTACTTGCACTTTATATTGCATTTTATAATTCACATTTTCATTCTTTATCACCTGTTAGATTTTCTGGAGTGTGCTAGCAGACTTTTATTTAATGTTTAAAATAAAATGTTATGGCCTTTTTCTTCTTCATATTGAATAGGAAATATTTCGATAGTCCTTCCTGTCTTGCTGAGTGTGAGGTTGTGCAGCTGTAAGAAAAGTCAGAAAAGGTTTAATTCATAACATTTGTGCATTTTTTTTTCATAGAATTTTGCAGATGTTTCTTTCTGGTGTGGCTTTTTTATTTGGCTTTGCCTCTGCTTTGTTCTCATGTTTCAAATTTCAGTATGAAGTAATAAATGACTGTGGTACACAGAGAATTTACAGATGGGTCATGATTTCCATACCGTTTTGGAAAAGTCATATTGCATTCAGCTTCTGACAAAATGCTTTAAAAATACAAAGACCATTAAGACTTTATTGGTACAAGTTCCACAAAAGCCGAAGAGAAAAATACAAACCACTGAAAACAGGAAAAACCAGAGTTATTTGCAAAGAGTTGGGAGCTCTGAAAGTGGCTGGTGAATTACTAAAGTAAAAGTTGTGACGAGCAGATTGCCTTAGAGGGCGATGCTGTGTCGAAACACTGAGTGACACTGTGCTTCTCTTTGGTGAAAGTGCTTCCCAGGTTTCCCAAAATGAGACATTCGGTGGCAGGCGGTACCGGAGACTGCGGGATTCTCGGGCCCCCTCTGCAGGCGCGCAGAGCCGGGTATAATGCGGCTGCCGGGATGGGATGGGATGGGATGNAGAGGCTCCCGCAGGCGTGCAGAGCCTCCCAGCCCCTGTGCCCCAGCACCCTGAAGCCTGTGAACTGCGGGCTGCTGGGCGGGAGCTGGTGCCGAGGGACAGCAGCTGTGGCAGACCGCGATCCCTGCCCGCGCTCCAGCATCCCGCACGTCCGTGCTGGGCACAGGCAGCACACAGCGCCCAGGGACTGCGCCTCTCACCCACCTCACCTGCACCAGCCACTGACCCCGACTGAATGACCATGGTGAGAGTATGGGGGCAAAACACCAAATACAGCAGGTACCCCCCACTCCTGGGTTCATGTCAGACCTACAGATACAAGCTCCCTTCAGTATTCTTTAAATCAATCTGACTTTCTCTCAAAGCCATACTAAAGATCTCATTTTCTCTCTTCCTCTCACACATAAGCACACTGCTGCTTTTTTCCTTCTTTTCCAGGAAACAGTTTAAAGCAATTTCTAGGTTTTGGAATAAACAGGACTCAGATAATGAGATAATACTAGCGCAACATTAGGTTTTGTAAAAAAGAACACTCTGCATTTTGACTTCAAAAAATAATATTTTTTTAATGTTAAAGATCAAAAATATGATGAAAAGTTAAAAGCACTACATGATAGTGTCAGATACTGAGCTGTTGATTTTTTTCCTGCAGAAAGTCAATCTCATAGGAATGTGTCATACAATCACAAAGATGTACAGAGTAGGTAGTGTTTTTTTAAATTCTCATCTGCTTTTTTTTTTTCCTCTTGGAGAAATTTTGCCTTGCCACAGGTTCTTACCAAGATCCCTGCTCTTTTTCCAGAAAACGGACTGTGTTGACTAGTATTAACAAGCACCCCTTTATACCTTCCCTTCAGAGAGCACAAGGATTCTTTTGAGCTCTGCAGTGAAGGTTTCTTCCTGCAATGTACACACTGAGCTAAGCTCTGCCCTGGCCTGCAGCACTGCATCCCCATTGAGCAAGTTCAGAGGGGTTACATGGGGATAACTGAGACTGACCTCCTGACTGCCATTATAATAAACAAAGAAGAATTTTCTTGCTTCCTTTATAGAGGTGCATTTTTATCAAATCTTTCTGAAGCTACATCTTGGGAACTCAATTCATATTCTGAGCATCCAGGAGGGGAATCCTAAAAGCAATTTGATGATATAAAGCAATCATTTATCAGACATTCTGGAGTAAAAACAAATCACTTTTGCCCTAGTAATGTGGAAATGGGGCTGCAACAGAGTCCAGGAAAGTTGATAGCAGTCCCACAACTTCATGTGTACCCTGTGAGCTGGCTCTGGCTCTCATGAGGAACTATAGATATTTCCTGTTTTGTGAAATGTTCCTGAACCAGCGAGTGAGGAAATTTGAAAGAGAGGACTGCAGGCAAAATGCATCCCTAAAAGATATAAGTTGTTGGGGGTGGTTTTCAGAAAAAAGACAGTTCTGACTGATATTTTACAGTACATTTTCTGTAAATACCTACATCTTCTCCAGTACATACAACTATGTATGAAAATATGTGTACACACCCATTCATTGAGACATAGGTAAGGCATGACCTGCTCACCTGCAGCAAGGATGGATATTTTGTCATTGGCTTTGTGCCTCAGCACAACTCTTGAAGTAATTGTTGCCTTTCTGAGTCATCTTGCACAGCAGGAGGTGTTATATTTCAAAATGATTTTTTTAACCCAAATCAAACTCTGTCACGCCTGCTTCTCTCTCTCTTCCACTCCTCCTTCAATCTTATGCTACTGAATAGTTCCAGCTTTCAGTGGTTTCAGTTCATGATTTATTAAAGTTACTGCTATTTCCTGAATATCTCTAGATTCCTTTCAGAGGAAAATTCTGACAAGTCCTTCCAAAGACAGCTGGAAGCTACTTAAACCTTCTCCATTAAAATCCAGCTGCAAATAAAATGCATCATTTCTCACTGCAAATGGGTACCTTTCTGTACTGAAAAGAGATGGTCACATACTGTAGCCATGTAATCAAGGGCTTGTAAGAAAATACATCTTTTATTTATTTTTGGTTTTTCCATGCACATTTGTGTGCTCTGTGCATCTTAGATGCCCTCCTGGGAGGAGGAATCATTCCCATGCAAAGGAATAACTCAAGAACAGTTGTAATTGTAGTAATTCCAAAACATGCAACACTTTTCTCTGGTAAGGTCAGCAATGTATTAGGAACTACACAGGCAGAATGGAAAACCTTGAGATAATAAAAAACAAAAGAAGTTAATTCAACATATATTGATTAAACAAGTATTCTTAATGGACATTTATCAATTTGAAGAAAATATTTCTTCTTTGCCTCTCTACAACTTCACTGTTTACCAGCTTTGCTAAAGGGTGTGTCAGGGAGGAGCTGTCTTCAGGTAACTCCTGACAACTGGGAGCCTCATAGAAAAGAAAACCAAAGCTCCCTGGCAAGCCTGTGTTCAAGTGACAAATACTGTATAGAAGCTGCCAAAAGAGATGGGACCAGAAAGGAACACAATTAATAGAGGCAATGAAGGATAGATGAGAAGGAATTTTTCATGGCTCTGAAAGTATGATGAAATCTTGACTTAGACGGAAGATAGGCAGAGCTTGTGAGGAAGAAGCCATTAGAGAAATAAACTTCAGTTGCAGGTGTCCTGTGTTCCATGGCCTGGGAAAGTCACTGCCTTAGACCTCAGCATGTCTTTTCAGGTACTAAAGAGTATTTCATCAAATCCTGCTTATAACTGATACTCAGGCTGTGAAAATCAAGTGCATACAGTGGCAAAAGAGTTAGGTCTTTCAATATGAGTGTGCATCTGAGTGTGTGTAAGACCTTGTGTAAGACCAGCTTTTTTGTTTTAGTGAAGACCACACTGAGTTTTTAATGGTGAACTTCCTTCCTTCCTTCATTTTCTATTGTGACATGAACGCTTAGAACTCACGTGCCTTTTTTTTCCATCTCTCTCAATGCTGCTGTAGATTAGCCTAGGCAAGGGAAGGTCAATTCCTTGATTACTTTTGCTAATATTTAAAAGTATCTGGTTATTTGGTATGGCTAAACATTTAGTTTGGTTTAGTCTTGGTAGTGGGTGATCTCTGCTGAGCCACTTTATTTTGCACTGAGGCCATGCAGATTAGTATTACAGACTGTCTAACATTTGGGATTCTACAAACATTTGCTACCTGGAGCTGTGCAAGTTCCTCAGACAGCTTTCCAGACCCACACAGACAAAAGTTCCATTGAAATGAATGGCTCTATTCATCAGCAAAAAGGAGGGAAAGGAGCAAAATTTTAAATGGCTCTCAGTGCATTTATACAGCTCCTACAGAAGTCACCAGCTTCAGCTCTAGAACAAGTCTTGCTATCCTTATTGTTACAGTGCTTTGACCATTTCTTAATTACTCCCTTTGGACTTCTTCACGCTCCTGTCTGGGATCTTTTTAAAGTGTCTCCCTTACCAAACCACTGCCAGCACATGGCAGAAACAGTGAAGAACAGGTCCAGGTTTCTAAAGTCCTACACATATGAGGAATTTTAGTAACAGGAATAATTCCAGAGAAGTAAATGGGATTTACTATGCAAGTAAAATTACCCACATGCGTGTTTGTAGGATTGGACCCAAGACATTCATTATAAACTGTAAGGTTTTATAGTTTTTGCTTCTTGAAGGCTTTGAATTTTCAGCCAGAAAGGCTGATTTGGCACCTCTGGAACCACAGCAACTAAAATAAGGGAGGAAATACGGGCAACAGTAACTGTTGTTCTAACCTACTAATTTTGGGTAGTGGCAAAAAACGGTAGCATTGTTGCTAGCATTCCTCAGTTTCAACCAAGTGAAACTTCACCATCTTTTTTGCAAACTGAGGTTTTGTCATAAATATAGTGACATTTCATACCTTTGAATAAATAGGAACCTTGCATACATCCTATTGGAATGTTACCCACTAACCAAAAGAGTATATGCTTTTCCAGTTCCTTGTTTCCATTTTCACAAAGTACTGCAGGATAACCAGCAGGGGATTTTTTTTTTCTTTTCTCTTATAAAAGCATAAATCTGAGTATTACTAAGGAATTATGTCTTCTGCCTTGACATAGATCCACATTCATCACAGAAGCCAAAGGATACATCCCAGTTAAGGATATTCAAATCTGGCTGGTGTGAAGGGTTTCTGGAGACTTAATCTTATTACTCTTTAGTTTTCCTGTGCTGTTGCTTCATCCTCATCGTCTCCTTGACAACTCTTGCCTTCCCCCGGCTGGACTTTTCCAGTCTAAGGTGTTGCTGCCAAGATCATCATCAGAATCTATTCTAAATGCTTTTCCTTTCAGCATCTTGAACCCATTTATTGACTTCTCACCTACTCACCACATTATTCTCCTTGTTTTTACCTTAAAGATGCTGCACAAAATGGAAATTGCTTTGGCCTATACCCTCTTTTTCTTCCATTTGCTTTTCTACTCCTTAGTATCTCTCATTACAGCTCCTTTTGCCTACCCATACCTATCTTAGCTTTGTTGCTTACCACTCCTACCTCTTGGAAACAAGGAAATACAGAGGGAAGAAAACATAATTACTCTGCTGGCAGTTGTCTCTGTTATGTGTGGATTAGATTATTTTTTTACATCTTCTTGAGGAAAGCTGATGTTGTCACTCTTCATCCTCTAGCAATTTAACTTCCCATTTTCTGTCTGGCCAGCATAAAGTCAGTTGTAGGATATTTGGGACCTTTGCTTTAATATTCTGAGTAGCTCTGTGTATTTATGATACCACAGAGATATAGCAGAAGCACAGGCAGTGAATTGTGAGCTGACAGATTAAAGAGGAACAGCAGGCTTAAAATGCAGCAGGTGATCATCTTGAACTCATTTCCGAGAGCCTGGCCTGCCTCCCTTGCAAATCAACATGGATCAAGCAGATGTGCAGTCAGGTGACTAAAGAGATGCTGGGGATGCTGCCTGGGGGGACAGGCACCCTGGGCTTGTGCTCTCAGTTCCAGGCCCAAATGATGTTGGAGGAGCCCTTGCACCCTGGCACTGCTCATTCCCCCTGCTCCCGGAGTCCACCGTTCGACCACAGCAGCTGATGGGCAACTTGTGTTTAATCAGCTGGGCTTGGGCACAGGGTGCTACCCCTTTCATGGCCTTCTGCATCAGCAGAACTGGATGTGACCACAAGGTTGATACAATACCTTGGAGATCCGTTGCTTCTGTCCATATTTCACTGTTTAATCTTAGATTTCAAGGACAGAAGGGAACTCTTTGTGTACCAGTTTCATTTAGCTTGTTCACCCAACTTGACAAGATAGAAAATACATACAGCAAATTTTAGCCTCTATTTTTCCCTGTCAGAACAACTTCAAGTTCCTTTATTTCTAAATAATTATTAGCAGCAGGGTCATAGCTTGCACTGAGACACAATTTCCAGACATAAAAAGTAGATAAATTCTGTGAAATTTGGACCTTTGGTAACACTGGTCCACCACTGTCCTGGTGGCTAAAATCGTCTAGCAGAGGGTGAAAAGGGTATCAGGGACTGACCACAGAATATTGCTTTCTCCAGACCAAATAGCTGCCCTACAGGCTCACCTTCATAGGGAGCTCATCTCAGAATGGCTTTGTAAGTGTAGAGAAGCCATGAGTGACTGTTCATCAGAGCACAAATATCTTTAAACAATTCAAAGAGATATTTGCTGATCTGTTTAAATAAGTCAGCAAATTACTTCCCTTTTTACAAGCACGTACACTTTGGTGTAAAACCATATAAAGCACTTTAATTTTGTCAAGGTGGCAATTTTTGGAAAACTTTATTGTATTATCAATGCTATCAATTCCATCAGTTATTAGTATTATCAAGATAAATAAATGACAAATGACCAAATAATGTGATGTCATGTACAGGCTATCATTCTTTTTCTAATGAAGAATTAATTGTTCCTAGGCTCTATTTAGCATGAAATGTAAGGACTCTTGCTAACTTCTTCAGAACATACAGGATTAAATCCATGAATAATAGACACAGTGCCTTCAGTGAGGCCAAAGCTTTACCCATATTTGGCAATGAAATTTTAGGCACTGGCAGACTAAGTAAAATTTCCAATTTTTTCACAAGCTTGCTTTCATTTACAGAATGTATACTGTTGTTTTAGTTTAATTATTACCATTTCAGAGCAAGGGTGTTAGACTGATGCTAGGTATTTCGAAGAAGAATCATATTTTAAAATATTTATGTTAATGGAGTTAGTTGATTGAAATATCTCAGCATGTATGCAACGTACTCTTCAATGGTATAAAAACAAATTTTATAGGATTTGTGGATCATAAATTCTTCATATGTATTAATACAGTTCCTTTAACCAGTCTTTTAAGAAGGACAGAGAAGGAAAATAATCAAATCTTGCATAGAAAGTGTGAATTGTTTGACTTTGTGCTTCCTCTCTTGAAAACAGTTCTTTTCTAGTCTACATTACAGGCCTTCATGAAGAGACTTACCCTTTTAAAAAGTCTTTTTCCTTTTCATTTCTTTTACCTTCTTTCCATAAGTATCTTAAAAGCACAGCTACTAAATATGGCCACATTTGTAGAATCTATTTTATATTTGAGCAGATCATCTAAGCAGCAAAGAATGGGAGACAGCTTTGCAAAATCTGTTTCCACTCAATGATTCCAGCTTCTAGTTCTGCAAAGCCTTCTGGGAATACATTTTCCTGGTCTGCATTCCAGTAGCTTTTTATTTCCTGTAGCTGTGTCAAAAGCAGTAATAGTAAGTCCAAAGAATGGAACAGGTTACTTTATAATATATGTACCATATGGCTTTGCAGCCTTCTTTCTTCATTTGTTTGGAAATGATTGCAGGGGATAATAGTGACTCTGTTCACTAATTGCTGTCCCATGTGCCATATTCATAGAGCTGAACAGGGCTGTCAATGCAGGATTTATGTTTTCTTTTTGTATTTCGTCTTAGATCATTATATGATCAGAGGCAGTTAATTGCAGTTTTTTAGAGAAACAGCAACATCTTTCGGATCATCATAAACTCTGTACCCTGTCTATACACTTTGCTTCACTTATTGCTTTATATTCAAATCTGCTTTTCTATGGAAAGAAATGCCACTTTTTGCACTCACCTATTTCTTAGCATCATATGGAGCTCTGGCATCTCCAAACTGATGGTGAGAAGCTGATGATTTACAGAACCTGCAAATTATCTTAATCAAAACTGTAACATCAGTGCTGCAGACCATAGTGGGATAACATTCTTTACGATATATTTCAAACTACAATCTTTATGGACTCAGATTTCATTTATTGAAAGAACCCCAACATTAATCAATGTGTTAGTTCCCTGGAGTGTTGCTCATCTTTAATTTAAAAAGTAAACAAATAATATTTTGCTCCAAAATAAATGATAGATTTTACTGTACACACAGTTATAAAATCTTATTGTATCAATTTTTTAAAAAAGCATAATTAGAAGACAGCAATGTAAGTGCTGATATTATGAGAGGCTCCCTTGATATTAAAGTACTGCCTACACTTGAGCTTTATTAATTGTTTTATTTATTAATTCTTTTGGTGACAAGTTTACACAGAGTGTCCTACAATGTAATAAATAGTTTTAATGTTACATACTGCATAAAAGTTCAGTGTTCTCTCTACATTCAGAGATTTTTATTTCTGGTTCCTTTTTCCTATCATTATACAAATTGCACTGGGGGATTAGTGCTGGCAGAAAGCTGTGTGCATTTCTGAGCTTTTGGCTTCACCTGGCTAATTCATCTGAGCCGCAGCTGGGACAGGGGGGAAATCAGTGGGAAAAGAAGCTTTAGCATTTTTCCAGTCTTGAATAGCAAGACAGTGGAAGGGACATCCACTCACAACTGTTAAAAACAGCAGAAAGAAGCAAGAGCAGTGAGAGACAACACTCAGAGGTTTTCTCCAGTGGAGGATAAAGCAAGGATGAACAAGGTGAAAGGGACAGGGTGAAAGAAAAGACACTGAACAGTTAAAGGAGTTGTGTGGACTAGTCTTCACCTACTGATAGATTTAGTTTATAAGTCAACCGTGCTGAAAGAAGAAATCAGGGATGTTGATGGAGAAGGGCAGAAAGGGCAAAGGAATCCTGACCAAATAAGCTTGTCTTTTAACTTCAGTGGGCATTCAGGACAGTATAGCACTAGGATGGGCTCCTGAAACAAAAAGAAACGGGGCTTTTATAACTTGTTTTTAATTCTGACGCTTCTGAAAGCAACTTACAACCACTGAAGTGTAACAACTATGGAGAAGAACAAGGCTGCCTTGTGGGGCCAGCACACCATTAATCAGCCAGGGTGAGAAATGCAGGCGGTGAGGAACTGGTGGGATGGGGTGAAGGGATTCCTTGGCTTCACAGACTCCTGCCAGTGGTCTGACTTGCAGCCTGGCAGAGATTTCCTATGTGTAACTGCAAAATGGTAAAGCAAATTTTCCACTTAAGTTTTCTCTTCTGACCTTAATCTTTTAAACCAAAGAAAAACCTTCTGATTCCAGCATAGGCCAGCCATGAGGATGTGACAGAGTCACAGAGCTGCTGGTTTGTCAGAGAGAAGTCAGGCTATCTTACACTGTAACACCACTAATTCTGTTTATGCCTATAGTGTTGCTAAAATGTGTCAAGTATAAAACATCTTGAAGCGCTCAAACTTGGATGGACAGCCAAGGCAGAAAAGGAACAGAAGCAAAAAAAGACCTTTTTAATTTTACACTGGGCTTTTTCACACTATCTAATTACAGTTTCCTGTTTTAAAATTAGTGATTCTGAATGAAATACTTCAAGAAACTTTTAGATGGTCTCAACCATAGTTTTTTTTTCATTTTGAGGTTCAAGTGTCACTTCTCTGAAATTTAGTGTGCCTGAAGACTTGAAATTAGTATGTTTTATTCCAGTTTTTTCTTGTTTACCACTGTACTTACTTCTCAAACTTCCTGTCCTTTCTTACTTTCAAGAAGAGGGACAGAAGGAGAAAGGAAATACTTGCCTGGAAGCTGAAGACTTGAAGAGGCAAATTACCCAAGGTCTAGTGGTGGCACAAAGGCATTGAGTCATCAGATGAGAAAGACAGAAGACAATAGCAAAACTCACCAAAATAAGGGCCATAGGGAGCAGCTGCAGAAGGATAATGGGGGGGTTGCTCTGAGCTAGATAATCAACTCTTCACTTGTTGTTGTCTGCACTCTTTAACAGAGAAGAGGGAGTTTTAAAGTACTTTTAATTCACAGCTCTCTGAGGCTATTAATTTCACATTTTCACAAACTGTGATTCTGATCTGTTCCTAAAACCGTGCTTGATGCTCCTTGTACCTTGTACTAGG
Organism: Rhipidura dahli; assembly: GCA_013399225.1. Classification (NCBI taxonomy): domain Eukaryota; kingdom Metazoa; phylum Chordata; class Aves; order Passeriformes; family Rhipiduridae; genus Rhipidura; species Rhipidura dahli. The sequence goes on from VXAC01000961.1 coordinate 70,057, forward strand.
ACGGACTGAGAATGTATATTTCTTACTCACCTTCTCCATGTAATTATTAATTTAATGACTTAGTTTAATTCTTCTCATTTTTTTCTTTTCAGGGTATAGTTTAAAATAATTTCTTATATGGAGACAGTCCTGTGTCAGCATCCTTGCTGTCTTCTATAGCTTTGTCTGTGCCTGTTTATTCCGTGATGAGGAGCTAGCATGTTAATCAGTTCATGGGGACCTTCTTAATTAACTGCTGTCATTATAATGCTTCTGTTTCACTCTCAGTTCCTTTGCTAAAATTGCAATTTGTAACCTCCACTGGTTGCTGTAATAGCCATGATGGCCAAGTTGAAGTGTCTGTTGCTTGGTGAAACCTGTCTCAGCCCAATCCAGGAATTTTCTGTGAATCAGAAATCCCTAAATTTGATCTTCTGGGTCTAGGTTTGCCCTTGAGATATGTTCTTCTATATCATCTTCACACAGAATCCAGGAAGGATGTGATGCAGGCCAGGACATGTGGCAGTGCAGTTTTGAAGTAAGACAAGAGTTAAAAAGCATGATCACAACTCAGTGGTGCTTTGTAGCTCTGCAGAAGGCCTTTCTGGAGCATGTGGAATGAGAAGCAAAGTTAAAGTGAGTCTTGGGAGTGGCCAAACTGTCTTATTAGCTGCAACCTACCCTGAACTGAGGAAAACTCTCAAACTCCACTTGAATATAGAAACACTTGTTTCTAGAGTCTTCTGCTTACTTCACTAAAAGCTTTGCTTTATCTCTGCCATGAAGAGGAATGGATTTCAAGGGCTATGTCAACTCCTGAAATTGCGCTTGGTCCAGAAGAGGAGGCTTGTTTCAAGGGTATATTTCTTTAAAGATTTCTATTTCTTTTTGTTACTACAACAAGAAAAATGTGTTTGTTCTGACTCTATCTGACAACTTTTTTTTTCATTATTTGTCCCAATGAAAAAGAGATAGAAGGATTTCTCACTATCTAGACAAGAGAGTTTGAGGAATTAATCCAGATGTTGGCATAACTTGAGGGCCTAAGTAAGAGCAGAGCATCACAATACAAAGCAAATAACAGTTTATCCTTCTGCAGTTTGAATAAGTGAAAATAAAAAGCTGGGCTCGGATGGTAATTTCCAACAGGTCTTCTAAAATCTCTGTTTTGAAAACTGAGAGAGTAACAGCTTGTGTTCATCTCATCAATGTATAACATTGTAATATTTTACAACATTTGCACAAATAATTAACAGTATCTCTTGATACCTGATATAAGTAAAGAGATCCAGTGTCTACCATGCTGCCTCAGCAAGCGTAATACAGCGGCTGCACTAAAACAAGTCTCTGGCTCAAGGCAGAATCCTCTCCATTAATATGTTCAGCCTAACTTATTCCTAACAGGGAAATTGAGGATTCCCTGGGGTAAGCTGAAGACAGCCTGCTGTTACTTTATGCCAGCCATTATTCTCATTGCTTACTCTACCCACTGCAAAAGCCATTTGGGAGCTTGGACTGAAGGGGAAAGAGAAGATTTGGGACAGAATATGTATCATTACTGAAAGAGTTCAGGTTGTTGCAGGGGACAGCTCCCACTTAGCTCTGCTGAATAAGAGCTTGGAGAGCTGAGCTTGAAGCCCAACTTCTGGACAAGGAGTGTAACTGTGTCAGTTTAAAAAGGGTTTGCAAAAGGGAAGACCAGTGCTCAATAAGAACCTAGTGTGGCAATTACTTAGATATTCAACATATGGCACTTCTATTTTCAGTTGCCAGGATATGTCTGAAATGTCTTTTCTATGTCATTTTGTGGTAGGAAGGAGAGCATATTCATAGACCAAGTATCCATGTGTCCTTATCCACTCACATACAAAACCTCTGACTAAGATTTCATGTGTAAATTTCCAAATTCAGTCAGGTCATTTCAGCTGAAGAACCCATGTGCACTTGTGCATAACCGTGCTAGACATATTTCAGCAGACTGTTTCTTAAGCATCTCTAGTATGAGTGTATTTTGCAGCATCTGCAGTTGAGTAGATAGCCTATGGATTTTAAAATACTAATTCAACGTGTTATTTTTTAATGCAGAATTTCACAGGTTTTTATTTTCATATGTTGCTCTTCCCCTTGTCTGCTGATCTCAGTTTTGTTTTGGTGTGGTTTGGGTTTTTTTTGTGGTTGGCAAAGTATTTTTTCCTAAGGTTCAAGATAAAATGGACACAATGTCTGTGGTTTGATAGGGTAGATCACTGGAATTTACGTGGTAGAACACAGTGTTTCTGTTTGCAGCAAAAATGAACTACTTTGAAAAAAATGCTTGGATTTAAACATTTTTTTTTAATTATTTTCTCTGGAAGGACAGTCTGGAACTTGGTATGTGCATGTCAGCTTTAATACCATTTGGAGTGGTGAACAGAGGGATGATGCAGGTCCCCCATCCCCACAGTGATGATCAGCCCAGTGCTGGGAGCCCCCTGCATGGGTGGCAGCGTGTGCCTCCCCCACCACGGGCACTGCAGCCGCATCACAGCAGAGAGAAAAGTGCAGCTCCCGGGCTGTTCCATAGCTTCCCTCAGGGACAGACTGTCTTCTGGGAATTCCTGCCAGCTGGCAGAGGCCAGAGTAGCCCACAGGTTGCACTAGCGTGTCCAAAAGTGGGAAGAACAGAAAAGCACAGGGAGCACAGCCAGCTCCCTGATGGTCTCCTCTTTCTGCTTCAGTGAAGCAGATAATGTAACACTCAGTGCTTGTGTCAGACACAGTCTGAAAGGACGGCTCCTGGTGCTGCTGCTGCTTCATTCCTGTCCCTCAATAATAACAGACAGAGACCAGGATCCCAGGAGGGGCAGAGTGCCATGAAGTGCCATGGAGGAGTTGATAAGCCCCCTCTAAGTTTTCACATGAAGTTGAGCGTTAGCTGTTGGCTTCACAGAAAATAAAGTGCTGTTACTACATCACCGCCAGCTAAAGGTAATGTGCTGAAAACCTGTCAGACCCATTGGTCAGACTTCAAATGCCGGAGGTCGTGTTTAAAACAGGAGTTTAAATGAATTCGGAGGGATTCTAACTGCTCTTCAACCAAAATCTAATAACTAAATACCAGACAGATAGCATATCATACTTCCTTATGGTTCAGAAGCAAAGGGAGTTCAGCCTAAAATTCATTTGCAGACATCTGTAAAACACATTGCTGTGGAATGACAATAGAGGTGATCCATAACTTCAAGTGGGTACTTGTTTTTTATTTTGAGCTACAGATACAGTGACACAAAGCATTGCTTTTCAAGTAAGTGTGCTCAGTACAGTCTACAAACACAATATAACTTCATGCCAGACATTGATTTTCTGTTGCTGGTGAACATCTGTTTGATGTACACAGACATCTTGTGATTAGGCTCTGCTCGGTAGCTAGACCAGCAAATGACAGGGGTGGAGCGGGGAAGGATGAACAGGCTGTCTTTCTGCAAGCAATAAACAAACCATAAATGTGTTTATTTCTATAAAGAGTGGAAATAAAGATTCAGAGTTCAACAGGTATTCGCTTTCAGCACGTTTTTCCACTGGAGCTGGCTTTACTTTTTATTGACAGTCATCTATAATCCAGTGTTTTTTCTGGTGGGAAAAGAGTGTCATCTGCTGAATTTCAAGACTTAATGAATAAGGAAACAACATGTATATTAATTTATTATATGCATGAATGAAAAACTGACTGACTTACTAAATTAATTATCTAAAGCAGAACAGAATAAAAAGGCTACAATCTATTGTTCTTCAGAAATGTTACATCTCACCAGGGTTTAAAATTCTCTAATTCTTGTGGGCTGTATTTTCCAGTTTCAGCAATTTCTCCGTCAGCTCTGTACGTCATTGCAATAAAATCCAGTTGGGGCCAGATCTTGCCATGATCCCAGTTTCTGTTCCTGAGTGATGAGTAACGGTGCTGCTGAACAAACTGGACATGGGCTCTGTTCTGCACATCCATACCAGTGTATTTCAGTAACCACAACAGCCAAATAAAATGTCTACTCTGCTCTGGCAGCCAATTTATACATCTCATATTTGCAAAGATATATTAACTAGCTTATTTTCCCTTTGGGTTTGTTTACTATGCATTTTGGAAAGAGGACACAAAATCTCCAGTTAAGGCACTGGTTATAAAATTAGGAAGTGGGGGTTCGGTTCAGAGGTCTGTTAAAGATTCCTAACCATAGCTTGTAGCTTCATCACCCTTCTCAGTAAAAAAACTGAGAAACTCTTTTGCTAACCTCATTTCTGCCTAGGGCTTTTTTGCCATTTGAGAGGATGCTGCATTCTAAAAAGCCACAAGGGAGCCTTTCCTTTATGTAATCTGTCTTGTTAGATAAAAAAAGGGGCTGAAAGAGCACCCTGAATTAATTCCTGTAAGAAAAAACATTTTCTTTTTAGAAGTTCTATCAGCACCTACATGAAGAAGTAGGGAATATCATCCTGTGCTAACAAGTGGCCTTTTCATTATTTTTAGTATTTGCTGTTCCTCTACAATCAATGTGAAAGTTTACCATATGGCTGGAAGAATTAAAAAGAGATTGAATATATACTCATTTCACTGCTGAAGAATGCCTATCTCATGGATTCCTTGTGGCAGAAATGTGGTATTTCTCCAAGTTATTATGATTTGAATGCTTTTCCCCAATATCTAACCAAAATCTTCCTTTCTGCTCATTGAAACCCATTAGTTGTTATCAATACATTTGGCCATTTCTGGTAAAAGTGTTTAACCCAACAATCAGGAACTTATATCTTGGCAAATAACATTATCTAATTCAGGAAGTATCTATTGTCTTCCTAAGGAGGTAAATTCTACAGATTTTTTTTTTTTTT